>OX352772.1:78698218-78745718 GCA_947095535.1 Poecilobothrus nobilitatus | reverse complement strand
TCTACTTCTATCCCACTCTTGACCAAATCTTACAATAATGAAATTGTATACGATTTTTTTAATGCTAACTATCAAAGTATTAATTATGCTTTGTCATTAACCACATGGGACGAACTGTTAGTTCAACAGGATATCAATTTACTAATCTCTATCTTTTACTCAAATCTGTTTCAAATTATTGATGGCTTTGTTCCTAAAATTCGCAAAAAGCATAAAACAACAGAACCATGGTTAGATAGAAATCTTAGGAACTTGAGAAATCGGCGCAATAAAATATACAAAAAACTTAAACATCATCAAGCGCCATGCGACGACTTATTGAATATGTAACTTAAAGTTCTTACTTTTTCGTCTTTACAATTATACCCTTTTTATTTAAATTTCTATATATTTTTTTACTTGATAAAATATTTAAATAAATCGAAAAATAAAATCCTTTAATAAAATTGAATAACTTGTTTTATTGAAATCAGAATGATAAGTGATTTACAAAAATTTACATTATTTTATCCAAAAAAGCTCTACCTGTTGTTGCCACGTGAGTTCTAATTTCGTGGGAACAATAGTAATTTTTATTTCCCAATAAAGTGCTGATTATGTTTTCTGTATTTGTTTGAGTTGTCGTTGAACTGTGTTGCAATTGAATAAAAAATATTTAAAAGTGAAACATGATCCCTATGTTGAAATAATAAATAAAGGTAAATTATGTGGCATGTGTTGACCTATATTGCGTGTGTTAACTCCTCCATCCTTTAAAATCAAGTGTCCTCACTTGATCGGACCTGGAAATTGATAATTGTTGTGGATTTCTTTTTATATTTATTTGCTGTAAATTGTGTGGTGGTTTTGTACGTTCTGCGGGCTGCATTTGGATCTCCTTGGTTGCATTTTCTGTTACTATTGTATCTGGTTATTTGTACTTTTGTTGTGATGCGTTTGATATGGGCTGACTATGATGATTGAGAATTATTTTGTTTCTTCTTTTGCAATTTAGTGATATAGCTGCTATTATCAGGAGAAATATGCTGAAAGTGGTGGGTCCTAAAGTGATTAGGCTTAGAAGTAGGTTTTTTTGCTTGTCTTCTTTCAATAGTTGTATTTCTTTTGTGTTATTGATATGTATGTCTTTTAAAAGTTCCAGAGAGAGGTGTTCTTGTAGCTCAGCTTTTGTGAATTCTGGTTGGAGAATCGCTGGTAGTACATTTTTTTGAGAAATTTCTTTCGAGACATAAGTTTTTCCCCAAATGCCAATACTTGAGTTGTGAAATTTTATGACAAACGTTCCAGAAAGATTACGTTGTTCACCATCGGTCATAATTACTCCTACGAACTGGTTGAGTAACAGTATCCCTTCAGTAATTTCCTCCACTGTCGGTATATGATTACTATTTGTTACGTTGCAGGTAGAATTTCTTCCTTTTAGTAAATTAAATATGCATGTAGAGCTTTTAAGGTTTACAATATTATCCTTTTACAAATAGTTACATCATTAAGTTTTTTACAATTATTATTAATTCCATACAATTTTTCGTCATTATTAAATTCATCGTTTAACAATATATTATTAAATTTTAAATCTATTACAAAATTTTTTTTTTTTTATTGGTTTTAATAACAGATTTTCATAAATGTAATTATCAGTAAGAGGTATATCGATAAGATAGAACAAACAGGTACTGTTAGAGATTATTTTTATATTCGCGAAATCTAAAGCATCTTCGGCATTGAAGTATGGAAAATTTTCCTTATCTAATATTTCGGTTAGAGTTTCTATTTCTGATTTCGAAAGTAGTACTGAATTAATTACACCTACTTTGGCCCAGTGAGCCGCATAGTTCAAATTTATAACTTCTTCTTTAAGAAGTTTTAATTTATACTGTAATTTAGAGGCTGACTGATTATTAAAGCTTTGATCTAATCTAATATTTTTTAATATATCGTTAGTTATCTGAGAAATGTTTTTAATCCTATCATTATAAATGTTATTTATTACACCCTACCTATTGTTATTATCTAATATATTATTTATTTTTCTTTTTATCATTAAAAAATCCTCGTGGTCTGGCGTACCCGCTATCCATTTCCATGTTGAACCAAGATAGTTGATGGCTCTTTTCTTCCTGGGTGTCTTGAATTCATCTAGGAGATTTTGAATTTGTCTTGCTTCGTGATGAAGATAATGATACAACGGATGTTGTCTAGTTACATTTTCTTCCAGGATATTATTAATTTCTTCTAAAGCATTTTGTAGGGTACCCAGATCACTGACGTGAATTAGTCTGAATTTGCCTTCCTGTATTTTTGCTTTTCCTACATTTTTTGCGACTATATGTGATCCAGAATATTCCAAGATCTGCACATCTCCTAATGCTTCATGCAATAAAAATCTAAAAGAAATGAATATTAAAGTAGAAAGAAAAAAAAATTTTGTGTAAAGTAGAAGTAGGATTTTGTTAATAAAAATTTAAAACTAAAGAATGTTATTTGAGGAGATTTGGTTTGATAAATATTTATGAAAGGAGGAAAAATGTGTAAGTTAATTGAGTACTTTATGATTTTATGTTTGACTTATGGACAACTCGGCCTGCTTGGGTGACGACAGTGGTTTTCCGATTTTGTTTCACGATTTTCTTTTTGTATCTTATTGATAATTTGGATCCTAAACGCTTATTATGCTTAACGTAAATTACTTGTCCTGGTTCGTATTGTCTGATAGGTTTTCGTTTCTTGTTGTGTGTTATAAGGTCCCTTTTTTGTTTTTCCTTAATTTTTTCTATGTTTGATAATCTAGTCTTTTCGAACTCCTCAGGTGAGATATTTGGAATTCTTTCTAGGAATAATTCTATGGGTTTTTTTCCAGTGACGGTGTGTATTGTATGATTGTATTCGTTCACTGTCCTCTGGAGTAAGTCTTCAAATTTATAGTCAGGTTTTTCAGCTTTAAGGCATCTCATGATTTCTGAGAGAGTAGAGTGGAACCTCTCTACTTGCCCGTTGACCTCACTTTTATAAGGTGGTGTTGTGTAGGTCCTTGATCTTCAATTCGTCTTCCATCATTGCTTTAATGGAGGCGGAATTTAGCGACTTCTCATTATCCATGACTACGAATTCTGGAATTCCAAAATAGAACAATATATCTCTTAGGGCTAGTCTGATGTGTTCGGTTGATCTACTTTCTATTATCCTAGCTTGTGCAAACTTTGTAAGCTTGTCCAAAGCTGTAAGAACTAACTTGGATTCGGTGGAGAAAATATCGATATGAACCGTATGTCCCGAAAAGCTAGGGATCGGCGTGCTTTTGATCTCTGGATTGGTGGGATGCCGATCGTACTTATTTTCCTTGCAAATCCTACATATTTTTACAAAGTTATTTATTTTCTTACTCATTTGTGGAAAGTAATACTTTTCGAATATTTGTGTCCTATTTTCTTTTGCGTTTCTATGCGCTCGTCTATGAGTATCCGCTATGATTCCTGTTTCCGTGCTTTCGTTACTTACATCTGTGACAAGAATTCTGGTAAATCTAATTTTTGTTCTTACGAAGTGGATAGAGTAAAACTTTTGAATCTTGCCCATTACATTTTCATTACACATGATAGCATTTACGCAATTCGGGTTAAGATATTCTTTAAGGATTTTCATGAGGTTTTTTTCGGTAAATTCTTTTTGTGATATTATGTGTCTAAAATATTTTGGAAATGGGTTGAGCTTCTCGTAATTTTCATCTTTATTTTCTTCGAGCACTATTTGATTGCGGAAAACATTTATAGGAGCGTGTACGAACTGGATGGAACCGTGGGCTGAGCTATCGGAACTATGTTGAGTAATTGTTAGAGCATTATTCTGAGATTTCGGCAGAAGCCGAGACAAGGAATCTGCGACTACGTTTGTATGTCCTGGCTTGTAGTGCAATTCATAATTATACTCTTCCAACGTGGCTTTCCACCTTTTGAGTTTACTGTTGGAATTTTTCGCGCTGAGTGCGTAGGTAAGTGGTTGGTGATCTGTATAGATGATGACTTTTTTCGTTCCGTAAAGAAAGTTTCTTAATGATGTTAAGGCCCACACGATTGCCAACATTTCCTTTTCGTTAGTTGCATATGATTCTTCCGTTTTGGTTAATGTTCTGGATAGAAATGATATTGGTTTTCTTTCCTGCGCTAATACTGCTCCTATGGCATAGTTGGACGCGTCGGTTGTTAGCTCGAAATCCTTTTTAAAATCTGGGTATGCTAATATTACTTCTTTTGAAATGAGTGCGTTTTTCAGCATTGTAAATGATTTCTCAGCCTCCTCGTCTAATGTTATTGAGGTATTTTTGGATTGGAATTTGGACACGCGTCCTTCTTCTCCCCTCAAAAGGGATATCAGGGGCTTGGCGACTTTTGCATAATCAAGTATAAATCGCCTGTAGTACCCTGACATTCCTAAGAATGATCTCAGTTCCTTTAAAGATTTGGGTGCTGGTAAATCACATATGGCTTCCACTTTTTTCGGATTAGCTTTGACTCCTTCTGGTGTTATGATGAAACCTAAAAACTCAACCTCGCTTTTCAGAAATTCGGATTTGTCAAGCTGTATCTTCATGTTGGCTTCCTCCAAAGTTCTAAAAATTTTTTCAAGATTACTGAAGTGCTCATTTTCGTCCTTACCAAAAATAATGATGTCATCTATGTAGACGTAGCAGCTTTTTCCAATGTATTTTCGAAGGATATCGTCCAATGTTCTTTGAAATATCGATGGGGCATTTTTTAGCCCGAATGGCAACCGTGTGAACTCGTATTTGCCGTTGTTAACAGAGAAAGCGGTCTTCTCAATGTCTTCCTCCCTAAGCGGAATTTGGTGGAACCCACTTTTAAGATCGATAACTGAAAAAAATTTATTGCTACCTAAATTCTTAAGGACCTCGTCTATTTCTGGTATTGGGTATTTATCGGCAATTGTTATTTTGTTGATCTTTCTGTAGTCAATCACCATTCTGTATTTCTTTTCACCGGAAGCATCCTCTTTTTTCGGCACAATCCATACCGGCGAGTTGTATGGTGATCTGGAAGGCCTGATGATTTCGTCCTCCAGAAGCTGTTGGATTTGCTTGTCGATTTCAGGTTTTAGTGCCATGGGATATGGATAACTTTTAGAAAAGACAGGTTCATTTGTTGTTGTTATTATCTCCGCTCTTACTACGGTGGTATAGGTGAGCCTTTCGTTAGGATCCGCGAATAAATTTTGATAATTATTTACGAGTAAACTTAGTTTTTCTTTTTGAAAATAATTTAAGTGAGATGTTCTAAATTCTATTTTATTAACAGATTCCGAAATTAGTTGTTTAAGCGGGATTCTTAATTTTTCTTCAAGAATTAAACAGTTTTCTTTTGTGTGAATTACTGCATTTAAACTAACGAGTGTGTCGTTTCCTATAATCCCGTCGAAAGTGGTCAGGTTTGAAAGTATAAAAAATTTTATTTCTGTTCTGTTTAAAAAAATCTATTTCTGCATGATGAGTGATTGTTATGTTACCGCCGACTGAACTAATTTGAAACTCGTTATCGTTATGGATTGGGTTTCTTACGTATTTTTTTTGAATATAATTTTTGTTAGACCCTGTTTCAATAAGAAACTTCAGAATTTCCCCGTTCCCCGTCTGATGTTCGATGTATGGGATCGAGGACGAGCTTAATCTAAAAAAGGATTAGGTAGCTTTTGTTTGCAAGATGAGCATTCTTTACATGAGTCCTTCTCCCCTTCCTGTTCATTCAAAGTTGTAGGTCTCGCGTAGTTAAGCCTTTGTGATTTATTAGGCTGGTATGGCCCACCAGTCGTGGTTCTCTTGTTGTCATTGTTGTATGTTCTTCCTTGGTTGTACTCGTAGTTGTTTTGATACGTTGGTCTATTGTTATTGTTATACCTCTTTCCATGATTGTTTTGGTGATAGTTTTGATAGGTTGGTCTATTGTTGAAATTCCTATTGTATGTGGGTAAATAAGTTTGATTTGAACCAGCAGGTTCGGTTTTTAGCTGCTGATCTCTTTGCTCTCTAGGTTGTTGATAATACGAGTTAAAATTATGGGAGTTGTTATTGTTAGGTCCCCATGAAGTTCGTCGATGATTATGGAAGTTGGGTCTAGGTCTATATGAATTTTGCGATCTCATATCTCTACGTGTGAATGTGTGCCCATCTCTAGCGTTTGGTTCGGTATACATATTTGGCTTAGAATCTGAATTATGACTTGTGTGTTGAGCTCTCAAACATAAGTCTAGTGCTTGCGGCAAATCCCTTGGGTTGAACATGTTTACCTGTGAGGAGAGATGTCTGTTCAGCCCCAAAACGAAAGTATCCAATGCCGTGTCTCTATACATTTTCGTCATAGCATTAAGTGCTTCTGGAGCCAAATCCATGGAGGATAATCTCTCTAATATCAAGGTAAGATGTTGAAATATTTCCTTGTAGAAGTTTTCCACCGAGGAGCTTCCTTGCCTCTTACTCGACATTTGGTGTACTAGGGTACGGATGTTTCTTTTATCCGCATAGTGCCTGTCAAGACATCTTGTAATTTTCTGGCAATTTAATGGTGTATTGTAACACTTTAAGACCGTGTCGGCTTCACCTACTATCTTTCTCCTGATAGTACTCAAAATGCCGTAATATTTCGATGTACCCTGTAAGTGGTGGTATGTTTTCATAATTCGGTCTACATCATTCTTCCAAGAACCATATTCTCTTCCATCTCCCGAAAATTTTTCGATCTCTTTTACTATCTCGGGTACCTTATCCATGCCTTCCAAATTTATGTCGTTTTCTATATCGATCTCCTGGTCTACTTCATCCTCTGAAGAGTATGAATCCCCAATTGCTTCTCTAAATCTACGCCTGGTTTCACACTCAACCATTTCCTTTAAGGTTTCTCTAATAAAATCTGAATTGTCGTGGTGATGGTGTGATGATGCTATTGGACTAACATCGGGTTCTTCTACTTCTGGCCTTTCCGGTGTTGACATTACTCGCGGAGACCTTTCAAAATTTATACGTGGTTGATCCATAGCGATCTTTATAAGACTTTAGAAATGATTTAATATAAAAGGATAAAAAAAGGTGAAATTAAACAAGGATTATGATTTATTCCTTGTCAAAGGACCAGATATCAGATAAACAAGATTTTCTATTGATTACTAATTAAATTTATTAGAAAAATTAAAGAATTTTGTTATTTTGCTAAAAATTTATAATTTGCTTAATATTAGAATAATTTATTAAAAAAAGAACTTTCGAAATAAGAAACAAAATAAAATCTCGGCGATAAACGGAAAATAAAACAAAGACAGAAAGATTTTTCTGCATGAAAATTCAGTTAGTTCTTTGATTGTTCTATCCTTCGATTCAAACCTAAAATATTCAATCGCTAAAATAGTAGAAAAACAATTTATATAAAAAGTATTTATTTTTTTTTTCAAAATTTCTTATTTAAGAATTTTTCTTATTTAGAATTATTTGCTTAAAATCATTAAAATTATTTATTTAAATTTATTTATTTAAAATTATTTATTAAAAAATTTTATTTATAATTATTTATTTAAAAATTTTACTTATAATTATTTATTTAAAAAATTTTGTTTATAATTATTTATTTTAAAAATTTAATTTGAAATAACTTATTTTAAAACAATATTCTTAAAACTTTCTCTTTGTTACTGATTTTATTTACTATGTTTAATTTTTTACAATTTATAATAATTTTACATTTACAATTTATAATAATTTTCTTTTTTGTCTTTTTTGTGTTAATTAAATAAAATTGATTTTCAATTATGATTCGAACAATATTTAAGATGAATAATAAAAAAACAAATTATATTTAGGTTAATCAAACGAAAACAATTTTTTCCAATCCTATTCTTTTCTTATAGTTATTTACTTAAAAATTTTCTCTTTTTTATTTTTTTAATATTTAGATTTGATAAAAATATTATTACTATTAAAATGAAACAAATATTTTTTATTTAAAAATTTTATTTATAAGGTTTATTTATTAAAAATATTATTCTATTTAATCAAATTTATAGTACCGTGCCTAAGGCAGCCTCACCTTAGGTAACGATGAAAAGGCTTATTTCACGGTATAATTATATTTTCAAAAAAAATTATTTTATTTAAAAAATCTAATATTGATGAAAAATTTCTTATTTTTTATAACTTAATATTCATTAAAATTTAAATATTTATTTTATTTTTGTAATATTTATTGTTTAATAAACTAAATGAAAATAGTAACATAAAAATTAAAATTACTTCAAAAAAAAATGAATTCTATTTTGAAATTTTTAATTACTAAGCTAAGATTTAAGATGTTTGCAAAATTATTAATATTTTTCCTTTATAAACAAAAAAATTTTTCTTTCCTTTTATTAAAGAAAAACAAATATTCAAATTTATTAATTTTTTATTAAATTTATTACTAATTACTTTTATTAATTTTCTTTTTTCTTCTTTTTATTTAAATTTTTTTTTTTTTTTTGATAAAATTTTAAGTTTTTGAAGTATTAATTATTAGTAAATATTAGTAAATATTAGTAAAATTAATTTATTAGTAAGGTTTAATAATTCTATTTTCTTTTATTTGTGCCCTCACTGAGCCTAAGGCAGCCTCACCGTAGGAGTTGAAATTTAGGCTTGTATCTCAGTGAAATGAAAATTATTTGTTAGTAATAGAAATAGCTAAATGATGTTTTTATTTTATCTTATTTTCTTTTTTTATTATTAGCGCTTTTATTTTTTTTGTTTTATAAAAAATTTTATTTCGGAAACTAGTTTCAATTTTTATTTAATTTTTATTTAAGTGCTTTTCTTTGATAATTTCAATATTCCTTTGGATAAATTTGTATAAGAATTTTCTTTTCTCCTTTTATCAGGATAATTATTGACGAAAACCTTATAACAATTTTCCCTTTTTATTTTTATTTATAATTTCAATATTTTTTTGGATAAATTTGTATGAGAATTTTCTTTTCTCCTTTTATCAGGATACTTATTGACGAAAACCTTATACCAATTTTCCATTTTTATTTTTATTTATAATTTCAATATTCTTTTCTTTGGCCAAAGTATTTAATATTTAAAAAAAAATTTTTATTATTAATAATTTCTTTTTTTTTTTTATTTTTCTTTTATAAAAACTTTTTTTTCATAAAAAATTATTTTTTAATAAAATAGATTATTTCTTTTTTCAGATAATTTTTTCCCTTTTTTTCTTTTTTTTATATTAGACAAAATAGAACTTACAGGATTATAAGGACCGACATCTGGACCTGCATGAACGTGTTGTGCCTTTCTGCCTTCAGCGGGAACAGGCGGCTGTTGCTTGACTTAATTTTTGTGTCAAGTAACTCCGTTTTGCTACTGCTACTTCGGGGCCTCTTTTCCTTTCCCAGCCTGCTATAGGATCCAGACACACGTAATGGTTAAAACTGTATTTTGTTTTCACTTTTTATAGAATTTTTTATTTTCTTTCTAGTTTTTTTGTTTTTCTTATTTCTTTTTTACTTATAGTTCACTTTTTTTTTATTTTAATTTAGTCTTTATTTTTTTTTTTTTTTTTTTATTTTATGAAATAAATCTCTTAACTAAATTATTTATTATTTTTTTTTTTTTATATTTATTATATTATTTTTTATTTTATAGTGAAATTAGTTTTAGTTCCACTACTCACACTTTCACAAGATCACTGGTCGGTCCCTGCTCGGGCGCCACTTAAAGTTCTTACTTTTTCGTCTTTACAATTATACCCTTTTTATTTAAATTTCTATATATTTTTTTACTTGATAAAATATTTAAATAAATCGAAAAATAAAATCCTTTAATAAAATTGAATAACTTGTTTTATTGAAATCAGAATGATAAGTGATTTACAAAAATTTACATTATTTTATCCAAAAAAGCTCTACCTGTTGTTGCCACGTGAGTTCTAATTTCGTGGGAACAATAGTAATTTTTATTTCCCAATAAAGTGCTGATTATGTTTTCTGTATTTGTTTGAGTTGTCGTTGAACTGTGTTGCAATTGAATAAAAAATATTTAAAAGTGAAACATGATCCCTATGTTGAAATAATAAATAAAGGTAAATTATGTGGCATGTGTTGACCTATATTGCGTGTGTTAACTTGTATAAGCAACTTGCAATTGAATTTAAACAAAAAGCCAATGCAGCATATGAAAACTATGTCACGGATATTGCCAACAAACTTGTTACTGATCCTAAAAAATTTTTTGATTTTGTTAACACAAAACGGAAATGATTTGGGTATCCCAATTCAATGATATCAAAAGACAATGTGGTTTCTGATTGCCCAAAAGAAATTTGTAACTTCTTTTCTGATCATTTTCAACAAGTTTATCGTCCAACAGCACCAGTTAGCACTTCGACTTACTCCTTATCTAATAGCTCAAATTTCCTATTTACAGACGTGTATCTTTCTGAAAATGATATTCTTGAAGCAATTTTGTGCCTTGATATAAAAAAGAGTGCTGGTCCGGACTTAATTCCTCCAATCTTTTTACATAATTGTTCTCACAATTTAATCTTCCCTCTTCATTTTATTTTCAATAAGTCACTTTCAATTGGGATTTTCCCACAAAAGTGGAATCCTCCCATTTAACCCCTATTTTTAAAAAAGGGGATAGAGCATCGGTGAAAAATTATCGAGGTATAGCAATCCTTTCGACTATACCTAAATTATTTGAAAAAATTGTCGTTGATAGAATTTACTTTGATCATAAATGCAAAACTAAATTAACAACAACATGGTTTCAGAAAAGATCGTTCAACTACTACGAACCTGATGGTTTATATTTACATCTGAAATCCTGAATCAAATGGAGAAAGGGTACCAAGTTGAAGCAATTTACACTGATTTTAGCAAAGCTTTCGATCGTGTAGATTACTTCACTTTGCTAAACAAACTATCAAACAAATCTTTTGGCATTTCGGGTTCATTTCTTGAGTGGCTTTATTCTTATCTTATAGAAAGAACTCAAAATGTTAAATTTCGTGGTGTATTATCCAACACCATCGGGGTCACTTCCGGTGTACCGCAAGGCAGCCATTTATGCGCGCTTCTGTTTGATGTTTTTATTTCAGATCTTTCGGAATATCTAAGCAATATACCTCACATTTCGTTTGCTGATGACCTAAAAATATATCAAGTGGTTAAAGATAATTCTGATGCAGCTAAACTTCAATCAAGCTTATCAGTGTTACAAGCTTGGTGCACGTCAAATAAATTAGAACTCAACATACAGAAATGTAAGATTATAAGTTTTACACGTAAACGGTATTTTTTAATATATGACTACAAAATAGATAATTTAACTCTTGAAAGGGTTTTTAGCATTACTGATTTAGGAATTCTTCTCGATAACAAACTTAATTATAATCTTCACTATGATCTAATAGTTTCAAAGGCTAATAAAATGTTAGGTTTCATTAAGAGAAAAGCTAAAGAATTTAGCGACTTAGCTGTGACTAAATCTCTATATTGTTCCCTAGTTCGATCTATCTTAGACTACGGTAACATTGTTTGGGATCCAGCCTTTGCAGTTCCTTCCAATAGAATCGAATCAGTTCAAAAGAAATTTCTTCTATTTGCATTAAGGAATCAATATAACCCTTTTGATTTTGCTAATCTACCTAGTTACACTACAAGACTTAATTCATTAAACTTGTTTTCTTTATCTTTACGTAGACAACTATTGTCATCATGCTTTACTTTTGATATTTTGAATAATAGTATTTCTATTCAATCTCTTAATAACAAGTTTAGACTTAACGATAGTGTTAGGCAAACTAGAAATACTAAATTTTTAATGGACTACAAATATAATACAGAGTACGGTAGAAATGAACCCATCAATAGATCTTGTACTAATTTTAACAAAATTAATCATCTCTATTCTACATCTATCTCCAGAAATACTTTCAAACACATTCTACAACTACATTTTTCCAATTTAATGACCTTAGACAATTAATTCTTACTTAAGCAAAAAAAAATTTTTATTATTATTTTTTTTTAATTATGATATAATTTTAAACATAGCACATTTATTGTATTGCATTATAATACAACTAATGTTTTTTATTTAGATCATTTTTGTTGTACATTTTATAGATAGTAATTTAATGCTTTTAGGTATTGTTTTTTTAAAATAATTCTTTTTTTTAAATTTTACTTCTACGTAATAATAAGATATTTATTTACATTTTTTTACATAAAATGTTAAATTGATTTCATTATATGTTAGTACATATCTGTACAAATATCATATTTCAATTTTTTTGTTAAAATAAAGTTGTTATTGTAGTTTAAATAAAAAATTAATGATAACAATAATAATAATAATAATAAATTTACTTTTTTAATGATTTAAGTTATTATAAATTTAGTTTTAAGTCATTGTTTTGTTTAATTTTAATTATAAGAATTAATTTAAGAATTTTTTTTGTAACGACCTCGTTTTGGTTTTGTTTAATAAAAAATAAAAATAAAAAAAATAAATATTCTATTTGTACTTCTACCTTATAATTTTCTACACTGAAAAAACTTACTATTAATTCATTATCATTATTTTTGAAGATGTGAATTTGAATTTATTGCTTTTTGTTTTTGTTTTTTCTTTTCTTTTATTTGTTTTTCCATTTACCCCTTTCTCATTACTTTTTCACTGGTTTTACTGAGCTTATATTTCTTAATGTGTAATCTTTGAGTCATTCTACTCGACCTCTGTGGGTTTCAGAATGATTTATCTTATTTTTATATGCTATATTTTTATTTGCTTGGATAGATTTATTTAGCTATTCAGATTTAGATTTATTAATTTACCAAATTGGAGTTTAAAAAATTAAAATTAAATAATAAATTGTAATTATTATATTATGTTAATGATTAAATCTATCGAATACGCATTAATTTTGTAATTTTCGATAATATATATTCTTCGCAATTTGTATATTAATATAAAAATAAATTAACTGAAATGAAAACAAGGTAGAATGTAAACCAACGATTTTTAAAAGCGCACATTTCCAAACTCAATACAAACTGTTTAGAATTTTGACTTGCACCAAAATTTGAAAATTTCATGTAATAAGAAAAAACGTGAAAATAGGATATTTTTGAAATTTTGAGGGGCTGTAAGTCCGGAATCCTATATAATTAAGAAAAGCCGTTAAGACACATAAAAATATATTATTGAACCTTCAATTTTCATGCCTCGCCGAAGAAAAATTTTTACAGGTGCCTAAGTTACAGCTGTCTAAAAATAGCAAATTTTCAATTTTTGAGGCGTAATAACTCTTAAAGAGGGAGTGCTACCAAAAATATTTTTAAAAAATTGTATAATTTTGATATTAATTTATAAAGATAAAAGAAATACCTGTCGAATGACGTTTTCAGATTGAAAAAATCTTAAGCAGAACATAAGATATATGCATTTAAAAATAGGGCTTTTTCAAAGTTTGAGTGGGTGTAGCTCCGTAATGGGAGGGGCTACATGAAAAAGCTGTGCCACAAAATTATTTTTTTTATGAGACCTACCCATGGTTAAAACTTTTTTTCTCTATCTTTAGAGAAGGTGTAGAAGTTTTGTAAACAGACGGACGGACGGCGGACGGACAGAGTGAAACTAATAAGCACATTTTTTCAAAATTTGTATTGTAAAACATGATTTTTTTTTCATTGAAAAATATTAGAAGTAAAAAATAATAAAAACTGTAAACAAATACAAAGCAAACGTAAGATAAATATTGAATCTGCTAACAAAAACTTTGCCGTTTTAATTTTATGTCATCAACAAAAGAATAATAAAATCATAGATACAAAGATATAAAAAAAAACAAAAAAAAAATTGTTCATATAAATTCATATGGAGTGTTATGTATGAAATTTGGGCTAAGAAAAAAAATTAAGTAAAAGTTAAAGTTAGTTGGATCAAAAAATGTTCTATGGCAAAGTTGTTGCTCTTAACTTGTGTAACAACTTTGTCTTAATAATTTTTCTCATAAAATTTTTCTGTTACGAAATATTCGTAAAAAACTTAAAAATTACACTAGTAAACTACCACTTGTGGTTGTCCGATTTACTCCAAAAGCTTATCAATCGCAGATATTTACATCAAAACCTTAACTATGAAATTGCATAAAATTTCGCTCAGCCGTTTAAGCTGTACACGTGCCCACAGACATACCCACAAACGCACCCACACACAGACACCCACAGACAGACATCACGCTAAAAAAATTTTTACAGCCTTCTCCACACCGGAGTAGTGCATATTTGCCAAAATCTCGGGTACAAATTAACAAAACAATACCTACCTTATACATTAATGTATGCGGTCGGTGTAAACAAAAAAAACATTTTCATACAAATTCATAAATTCATATGGAGTGTTATGTATGAAATTTTGACTTAGAGAAAAAATTAAATAAAAGTTAAAGTTAGTCGGATCAAAAAATATTTCCAAGAATAGGTGCAATATATTTTTCTATTTTTCATATCCACTGTGTCTGTGCATAGTGCATATAAACATATAAAACTAAGACAACACCATATATTTTTATAATGTAATTTTATTACGTGAACGCAAATGAATTTGGTGTGCGAGTATAATGTACTAGGTGTGGGGATAAAAATTGGAATTGTGTGTACCTATATATTCGGGAAGTGGCCAATGGGTACTCAAATGAATATTTTATTCTTTTTTGTTACAAATTCAAATCGTTTTTTTTAATTCCGTCTTTTTCGTGAATGATAAATTCTTATTACTATCCACTTTTTACATTAAGTTAGCTGAATTTAGTTACAAAATACTTTTATAGTGTTTTTTCATTTCTTATTAGTACATATTTAGTGTGTCTGACTCTAACACGGTAGTGTGCAGGTACGATTTCGGATGGAAACATAATATTATTTTTGTATATAAATTACAAATATAACTTTTTAGCACATTTCCAAAAAAATTTTGAAAAAATGTGCTTATTAGTTTCACTCTGTCCGTCCGTCCATCCGTCTGTTTACAAAACTTCTACACCGTTAAAGATAGACAAAAAAAATTTTAACCATGGGTAGGTCTCATAAAAGAAATAATTTTGTGGAACAACTTTTTCATGTAGCCCCATCCATTACGGAGCTACAGCCCCTCAAACTTTTAAAAAGCCTTATTTTTAAATGCACATATCTTATGTTCTGCTTAAGATTTTTTCAATCTGAAAACGTTATTCGACAGGTATTTTTTTTAACTTTGTAAATTAATATCAAAATTATACAATTTTTTTAAATTTAGTATTTAAATTTACCGTTATGTAAAAACCAAATTTTGCATTATTTTTCTAGTTTCATAACTCCGGCACGCTTTTAGATAGAGGCTTGAAATTTTGAGGCAAGAAAGAACTTTTAGAATTAGTATAAGTTTGCTCAGAAAATTTTTTTGGACCACCCCCTGTTTATGAGCTATTAGGGCTCAAAAATTGAAAATTTGCTATTTTTAAACACCTGTAACTTAGGAACCTGTATACATTTTACTTCTACAAGATATAAAAATTAAAGCTACAGTAATATATTTTTATGTGTGTTAAAGATTTATTTTAGTTGTAAAGGGTTCCAAAGTTGCAGCTCTTCAAAATTACGAAAAAGCCTTATTTTCAGATGTATATATCTCAGGCTCTGCGTAATAGTTTTGCAATCTAAGACCGCGAGAAGCTTGGAAATTTTATTATCTATATAAAACAATATCAAAATTATGTAATATTTTGTAATTTACTATTTAAATTTACCGTTATGTGCATGAAATGAAACCACATTTTGCATGAAATTTCTTTTTTCATAACTCCGGCATGCCTTTAGATAGGAACCTGAAATTTTGAGACAAGAAAGAACTTTTAGAATTAGTATAAGTTTCCTCAGAAGCACCCCCTCTTTAAGAGTTATTACGCCTCAAAAATTGAAAATTTGCTATTTTTAGACACCTGTAAAAATTTTTCTTCGACAAGACATGAAAATTAAAGGTTTCATAATATATTTTTACATGTGTTAACGGCTTTTCTTAGTTATATAGGATTCCGGACTTACAGCCCCTCAAAATTTGACAAATGTCCTATTTTCTCGTTTTTTCTTATTACATGAAATTTTCAAATTTTTGTAATAAGAAAAAGTCAAAATTCTAAACAGTTTGTATTAAGTTTTGGAAATGTGCGCTTTTAAAAACGGTTGGGTTACATTCTACCTTGTTTTTTTACTTACTGCACTATTTGTCAAACAACAAATTATACATTATTTCGAAATTATTGCAAAAACAAATATGTAGGTATAAAAAAATAAAATCTACCATGATTAACTCCGTCATTTTATAGTGTAGATGTAAACGTAGTTTTAATTAAATAATCAAAAGGTATTCTTTTGATAGCTTACATATCAAGTATTTAAGCACATCACTAAAATGCATTAGATATAATATTGTCTGTAACGAAAAAGAAGTAGAAAATCTGACTAGTTCCGCACTAGTTAAGAACTGATTACAGAGAATTAGTAAAAGCATTACCTGACCTATTACAATAATGTAATTTAACATTAGATTTTACACACGATGTCTTAGGCGGGAATCAATCGCCTCCATTTAGCCTTATCTAGAATTAGTTACTGAACTAGTTTCCAGCAATGGGTTTGGTACCTAATGAGTTTGATAAAAAAAATATGGAAAAAATATATGCATATTTATTATTTACTTTAATTTATTTTTTTTATTTTTTTTTATTTTTTTAATGCATTTTTCTGCCACATAAATGTGTACAGGAAATTACACAGCCTTTCCTGTTCAGCCGGGGCTGTAAAAGTCGTAAGGGGGAATAACTCTTACGACGTGTGTGGGATTCGAACCCACACTACCTCGGTGTTTACAGCGTATTTTTTTACGCTCTTACCTACTAGGCCACCGAGGCCCCACTTTAATTTATTTATTTTACTATATTATTATACTAGAAATAATTATGTAATATTAAAATTTATATATATGTATTAAAGAGTAATATACATTGTATTTAGTATTTAAACAAACTATTGATAATTTTAGTATCCGCGATCCATTACCTTCTGCATTACTTTTTCAAAAATTATATCAGCTCTAAAACTGGTTACCAAAGAGTAGTTATAGAACTATTTATTTAGAGCACCAATTTTCCGATTTTCTACTGGGTACAATTAAAATCTAAAGAGTAAAGAGTATCGTTTGAGAATCAAACCATTTCTTTGCATATTTTTTTATTTATTTTGCCTCTTTTCTTGTAGTATTAGTATTTAGTAAGAAATACTGTGATTGTGTGCTCTCTAAAATTTAAAAAAAGGTACGCGAATAGCGTATATATAATTTTATTATATTAAAATATTTTGCTATCAGTGATAAAAGCCGTTACAATGGTTATAACATTTATCTAACACTTTCCTGCTTGTGGTAATTATTGAAGGCAACTCCCACTGCCATTGTAGCAGTTATTATTATTGGTATTAGTATTATTTATTGATATTATTTATATGTATATATTTATTGATGTATTAATATTGAATCTGCTATCAAAAATTGTATAATTTGAATTTTTCGTCATTAACAAGAGAATTATGTTTAGCTATCTATACAGAGTGTTTCTGAATCGATCGTCTTGCTTGAAATGGGTGATCGGGCATACTGAGATGAACAAAAAATTGTATTGGAGGGCGGGGTCCATTCTGGACCCTTTTCGAGATATGAGGGGTTAAAGATTTTTTAGAGACTTTTCATAAAAAAATCTATAACTTTTGAACGGCTTACTATAGAGTGATAAAATATAAAATGTATTTTATAGAGTAAGTTGTTAGCTTTAATGTTTATGCCCTAATAATTCCATAACTCCAACAGTTACAAAGTGATGGAGGTTTAAAATGATTTAAAATGAAAAAAATATGTTTCAAACTCAATTTTTTTTTGAAACACCTTGTATTTGGGGTACTTTGCACAGCATATTTCGAGACAGCCCTAAAATTAGTACCTAAAACTTTTTCTTTATCTCTAACCGTTTTTGAGATATGAAGAATAGGAAAGTGTGTTATTACACACAAAACGTGTTAACACACTTTTGAATATCTAGAAAATAAATTTTTTTTTATCTCTCTATCTATAGTAAGCCGTTCAAAAGTTTTAGATTTTTTTATGAAAAGTCTCTAAACAATCTTTAACCCCTCATGTCTCGAAAAGGGTCCAGAATAGACCATCCTTCTAATACAATTCTTTGTTCGTCTCGGTATGCCCGATCACCCATTTCAAGGAAGACCATCGAGTCACAAACACCCTGTATATAAATTTTTGAAAATATAAACAATATAAAAAAAAAAAAATTGTTCAGAAATTGAAAAAAATATGTTAATTAATTAAATAAAACTTAAATTTAGTTGGATCAAAAAATATTGTTTTGTAAAGTTGTTGCTGTTTACTTGTTAAACAACTTTTTGTTAATAATTTTTCCTTTAATAGTAATTTTCTTAATAATTTTTCCTATTGCGAAATATTCGTAAAAAACTTCAAATTTACACTAGAAACTCTTGCGATTGTCCGATTTGCTCCAAAAGTTTATCAATCCGAGATAATCACTTTAAAACCTAAAATATGAAATTTAAAAACAATTCGCTTAATCATTTAGGCTGTACACGTGCCCATATTTATACACAGATATTCATACAGACACACACAGTCACACAGACGACAGCCTAAATATACTTTTTCCAGGTTTCTACGCACCGGTCCGGAGCAATGCACATTTGCAAAATTCTCAGGTATAAAACTTTGGTATGAAAACAATACCTATACCTTATAGGTACATAATTCATGAATACGGTCGGTAAAAAGAATATGCATATAAAGAATTTACACAATAGATGCTACATATAATTATATTAACATAAAAATATATTTGGTTGACAGCTTACTTTTCGTATTTGAGTTGGCTTTCAATTAAATCAATTTCTTATTTTTAATAATTTTTAATAAATTTCTTATTTTACTATTAAAAAAAAGTGCGAATGGATATTTAATGTTGAAATAAATTTTAGTTTTTCTATTTTCGAACACAAAACTTTAAAATAAAAAAAAAAATGTTCGTTAAAATTTGCAAAATAAAAAAAATCCAAAAAAATAATTTAGATTTACATATTTATTTTTCTGTCACGTTTGGAAGAAAATAATATTTTTGTATGGTCATTCATATGGAAATTTAGTATAAATGTAAAAATTTATTTATTTTTGCTCATTTTGGTAAAAAAAATAAATATTTATTTGTTTGAAATATATTATGTATAAGCATATTATATACAAATATATTTTTTTATCGTATCCTGTGCAAATTTTATGATGGAAATCTAATAGATATTTTATTTTTGATACATAATGTAAACAAACTGTGATATAAGAGGGTGAGCGTGGGATAAATTAATAGAAAAATTCAAAAAAAACAATGTTGAAATGTTACATTATGTTAAACAAGTAACAAAAAACCCAAATGTTTTCGAAAAAGTACATTTTCAAAATTAAAAAATATTCCATACATATGTAATAAGTTTTGGGTAAAGAATACATTGGTATATACTTGCAATATTGAAAAATAAATTTATAATAATATAAAAATTGAAAAAAAATTGTTAGAAAAAATTGAGAAAAATCAAATTTTAGTCAATTTTAAGGTAACCCTATAGAATTAAGAAAAGTTCTTAACAGAAATAAAAATATAATGTTGAGAATTTAAAAAAAAAATGTTGACATGTGTTTAAAAATAGGGAATTTTCAGTTTTTGTCCCCTTACAGCTACAAAAATATTTTCTGAAATTACTCTTATTTCCAAAGATCTAACTCCTCTAAAAATGTTAAGTAATCCGTTACTTAAACATCTTAAATCTATAGCAAGGGCAAAAAATTTTGCAAAAATTGAGTTTTGCATAATGGTAAATTAAAATACAGTATGGCAAAAGTATATACTTAATATATATAAATTTAAAAAGCAGCTATCGTTTGGCGTTTTGATTGAAGTTATATTTTATAGAACAGAATTTGAAATGTTATGACCATTCAAATATAGGGCATTTTGGAACTTTGGAATTTTGGAACTGTAGCTCTGTAATGGGTGAGGCTGCAGAAAAAAGCTATTCCACAAAATTAATTTTATTGCTACGTCTAAATATCCGTAGAATTTCATTATACTATTTCAAACGGTGTAGAAGTTTTGTAAACAACCGAACAGACAGACAAACAGACAAAGAGATGGACAGGCGGACAGAGTGAAACCAATAGGGACTATATTTCAAATTTTTTTGAAAATGTGCCAAAAATTTATGTGTAATTTTCAATTTAACTTTTTGTTAAACCAAAAAAAAAGGAACTGAAATAAAATTTTTTTTTTTATAAATATGTATTGAAAATTTTAGTTTACCGAACAAATGAATACTAAAATAAATATTTATATAAGTAAACACTAATAAAATTATATTTTTCTAAAAGTTGAATTTTATTTTTTTTCCAAATAGCTAGGTTGTTTTTAGAATCATTTTTTGATAGATAAAACTTTGGAATTTTTGAAATTATAAAAATGATTACATATAGTACCTTTTTATACCCCTATGAAGATATGTTCAAGGGTAAAATAAATTTGCCATTACGTTTGTGGCACCTTAAAGGAGTCGCAATTTTTTTTACGTTACTTCAGCAAAATTGTTAATTTCGCTATTTAAATCCAGCATTTTCGGGTTCGTGTAACTACCATATAACTTCTTTATTTACATGGAAATAACTCAATATCCATTAAAACTAGGTGTCGGAAATTTTGCAAAATGGTGTCTAGTTGCAGGACAACAACATCTCTAAAATTTGGTGCAACAGATTCGGGTAGCTGCCATACAACTTCTCATTTTAAATTAAAATAACTCAGTGTCTATTTCAAGCTAGGTATCTGATATGTAGTGAGGAGATGTCGGATTACATCCCAAAAACTTTTGTAAAATTTGGTTGGTCTAGAGCAACCAGCTTAGACTTCTGGCAGCTTTTGGAACTTAATGAAGCTGAATAAGGTGTCTGAAATTTTACAAAAGATAATCAAGTTTAATGGCAATAATTTCTGTAAATTTTGGTTGGGCTGGTGCAATAAGTTCGGGTAGCTGCCATACAACTTCTCTTTTTAAATGAAAATAACTCTATTAATAACTCAGCTTCTTAATAACTCAGAAGCTAAATATTCAAAATTTCGTGAAAATATGTCGAGTTGTATACTAACACATTCTGTAAAATTTGGTTAGGCTAGAGCAGTATGTTCAGGTAGCTTGCACATTTAGAAAGCTAATGCAGCTAGGCATCTGAAATCTTACTAAAGGGCAATAACTTCTAAAAAATTTGGTTGTGTTGGTGCAAGAGGTTCAGATTGCTGTTATACAACTCCAAAATTTACATAAATATTTGTAATATTTTTTGGTATTTAATGTCGGTACAAATACATATGAAATTTTGTAAAAAATGATTAAGTTTTTTGGAAACAGCATATAATACGTTCATACTCTACTGCACTCTTCTCGTTCTTGTTATTTTTCATTTCTTCCACATAATTATGATTAATCTTGTGAAAATTGAAACTACAAAAACCTCAACGAATATATTTTATTTTGTGCATTTAAAAAAAAATCACCCAAAACAGTCTGAGATGAAAGCGGAGGGAAATCTTCCAAAAAATAAAATAATGATAATTTATATACTTGCATATGACATAATTCAGTGATTCTAAACATATATACATATATAAAAAAATCAAGTTGTATATGCTAAATATCTAAAAAATCAAACACTATATATGCATTTTCAGGTATCTCCTAACCTATGCAAAACATTCCTTTTTCTTTGTAATGCTTGCAAAAATAAAAATTTTGTTTTATCAACGTGGTGTATGTTTTGTATAAAAGTAGAATAAAAATCTATATTGTAATGTAAACCAGTCAATAGTGTAGTTGTTAAGACACCGACGTTTCATTCGAAAGATCTTGAGTTTAAAATCTGGCTGGGTCATATAATAAAATAAAAAATAACTATATCTTATAATTAATATCGTATTGTAATATATAATAAAATAATTCGGAGAAAGTGTCAAAAGAGCCAATTGCGCGATTGCTTTGAAATCTTTAATTTTTAATAAAATTTTGGATTTTTGCGTTATAATTGTTGCTTAACTTGCGAATCATGTAAGTAAGGATCAAATTTAACCCCAGTATTCAAAGCTTGACATATTTGCCAATTTTCGGCATTAAAAAAATAATGTTACTTCGGAAATGTTCCACTAAACTAAAAGAAAAAAAAAATATTAAAAAGAAACTACATTTTTGAATTTTAAACTCACCCTGTGTCTACGCTATGTTTCCAGGATATATAAAATATATATCACCCGAAAGGTACTTTTATGATCTATGTAACAGTTGTTTAAGAGAAGGGGTATTTTGAATAGTTTAGCAGAGATATTTTGTTAAATAACCCCAATATTTAATGCTTGACATATTCGCCAATTTTTAACATTTAAAAAATACTGTTATGTGGAAATGTTTCCACTAAAATAAAAAAAAAAAAACAAATTAAAAAGAAACTACATTTTTAAATTTTAAACTCACCCTGTGTCTACGCTATGTTTCCAGGATATATAAAATATATGTCACCCGAAAGGTACTTTTATGAGCTATGTAACAGTTGTTTAAGGGAAGTGGTATTTTGAATAGTTTAGCAGAGATATTTTGTTAAATAAATTGCAATAAAAATATTTCAAAGGGTTATACGGGACCTTTAAGTTCTTCGCCAAATAAAAGTAGCGCCCAGTTATTTGTTTTTAGTGTAGTTTTACCCTTAAAAGATATAAAGTAATCGCGTGGTTGACCGTTTTGAAGCTTCAATCAATAATTTTTGTTAACATAAGATAATCAACGGTTTAGTGAATTATTGATTCCCGAAACTGAAGCTTATTCAAAATATTAATAACAAATGATTTAGTGGGTGTCCTATAATCCTTATAACAGTGGAAAGCAAAAAAAATACTTTGATGTAAAAATTTTAAAAATTAAATTAAAGTTCCTTTTAATACTTTTGAAAAATACTTATTTCTAGATTAGATTAGATCATAGAGTATTACATTCTTTTCTTTTATAAAATTTTCATTTATTTATGTCCAAAAAAAAATCTTAAGTTACCATTTTATTATCCTAACTTTCATTGGTAAAATTTATTTTTAAGTAATATAATTAAAAGTAGGGCTGGGTATACCTTTTTTACTAGATTTAAGAGTATTAAAAGCATATTTTTATATGATAATATGCTGTCTTTGTTTATTAAGATAATTTATTAAATAACTGATTTTATAAATTTATACTTCTGTATAATAGAAGTATAAAAGAAACTACTCCAGGATTTTTTATTTCTATTGTTAAAATTATTTTTTATGCATGGTCTTTATTTAAATAAAATAATGGTCATATAGATTTACATATGAAATATTATGTGGTGGAATACAATTGGTAACAAATATTTGCTTCGACTGCGAAAGTCAAATATCCTGATTGTAAAATAAAAATAATAAAAAATTTATAAAATAATATAACCAAATCGAATTTTTCATTTTATTGATAAAATTTATATTTGTTTGTATAATTTACAAAATCGTGTCCATTGATTTATTACTACATAACGGAATCATTCAAGCTTGACCTAATTTCTAATACAAATTTTTACTACAAGAGAGTACAGTACCTATTTGAATAAATTATATTTATATTATATTTATTTGTCAAATATTGTTCTTTGGGTGTCGTATTATTTGTTAAAAAAAATTATATAAATTCTTTCAAGATTTCCAATTTAAAGTTTATGATTGTTGTAAAGTAACTCTTGGAATATTTTGTTGAAACGAAAAATGCAAACATGTATGTATGTATTTTTACAAATGTATACGTATACCAACATAGTTTTAAGAGTATAATAAATTTGATGCAACGTCTTTGACATAATAAAGGAGAGAAGAAACATATGAAAAAGTATAGTAGATAAAAAGATAGAAGAGATAGAAGAAAGAAGATAAACATATGGAAAATTATATAATATATTCTTCTTCAGAACTGAGTCGATTTAGCTATGTGCGATTGTCCGTATTGTGCGATTATACGATTGTGCATGATAACTAAAAAAACAAGGTAGAATGCAAACCAACGGTTTTTAAAAGCGCACATTTCCAAAACTCAATACAAACTGATTAGAATTGTGACTGGCACAAAAATTTTAAAATTTCATGTAATAAGAAAAAACGTGAAAATAGGACTTTTTTGAAATTTTGAGGGGCCGTAAGTCTGGAATCC
Source organism: Poecilobothrus nobilitatus (assembly GCA_947095535.1). Lineage (NCBI taxonomy): Eukaryota > Metazoa > Arthropoda > Insecta > Diptera > Dolichopodidae > Poecilobothrus > Poecilobothrus nobilitatus. Next base: position 78,721,292 of record OX352772.1, on the reverse strand, counting down.
TATATAAATAAGAAAAATCGTTAACACACGTAAAAATATATTATTGAACCTTTAATTTTCATGTCTTGTCGAAGAAAAATTTTTACAGGTGCCTAAGTTGCAGGTGTCTAAAAATACCAAATTTTCAATTTTTGAGGCGTAATAACTCTTAGAGAGGGGGTGTTACCAAAAAATTTTTTGAGGAAACTTATACTAATTCTAAAAGTTATTTCTTGCCTCAAAATTTCAAGCCTCTATCTAAAAGCGTGCCGGAGTTATGAAAGTAGAAAATCATGCAAAATTTGGTTTTCACATAACGGTAAATTGAAATACTAAATTTGAAAAAATTGTATAATTTTGATATTCATTTACAAAGTTAAAAAAAAACCTGTCGAATGACGTTTTCAGATTGAAAAAATCTTAAGCAGAACATAAGATATATGCATTTAAAAATATGGCTTTTTCAAAGTTTGAGCGGCTGTAGCTCCGTAATGGATGGGGCTACATGAAAAAGGTGTTCCACAAAATTATTTTTTTTATGAGACCTACCCATGGTTAAAATTTTTTCTCTATCTTTAACGGTGTAGAAGTTTTGTAAAAGGACGGACGGACGGACAGATTGAAACTAATAAAAACATTTTTTCAAAATTTTTTGGAAATGTGCTAAAAATAAAAATAAGAGTTTCTGAAATTTTTGCTATTTTATTATACTCGTACGAAAATACCGGGTATAATAAAATTACTCCTCCGTTTGTAACACGTCGAAATAAGCAAACTAGATATATGTATGTACCTGCAAAGGTATGTGTCGGATCAGAATCAAATTCTGAGTCGATTAAGCTTTGTTCGTCCGTCCGTCAGCAAGATAACTCAAAAATTAAGAAATCTAGAGATTTGAAATGAACACAAAATATTTTTGGATCAACTTGTCGGTTCTCAGAGTAGAGCTAATAAATTTTAAATGTTGATAGATATGCCTAAAAAATTTATTTTATGCAACAACTTTTTTCTGTAACCCCATCCGTTACGAAGCTCCAGCCGCTCAAAAGTTCAAAAAAGCTTTATATTTAAATTATTATAACACAAGTTTATTATTGCTTTATGAGCTTTACAAATATATATATAATAAATATATATTTGTGCCATATGGTGTCTTAATTTCCCGTTATGCGAAACTGAATTATTGCAAGATTCTTTAACCCTTATATCTTCTAAATGGTTTAGAATCTTATATCTTCTAATTAAATAGAAACTTTGAGAGGAGTTAGATATTTAAAAATAAGCATGAGTCATTTGAGAAATTATTTTTGTATCGCTGGTATTATTTTTGTATATGGATATACATACTTATATATCATGATTATTTACATATCGAGATATATAATAATGAATACATACGCATATTATATATTTGGTATTTTGTAGTAATTTTAGTATAAATTAATTTACATTTGCCGCCGTCTTCTGATTTTACTTTTAGTAGTTCTACTCTTAGACCTATGATGGCTGTGTCGAAATCCAAAAGACTATTCGTAACCACATGTCGACACAGGTTCCACACACGTCGGCTGAAGATGTATTGGCCCATCTCAGTAAAAATTAGTCACTTTGACATAAAAGAAAATGGAATTAAAACTAATACCGTTTTTCTAAGCGTTTCCTCATGATATAATTGCTTTAACTGAAACATGGTTAAATGGTAATTTTAGTAATAATGAGTTTTATCGTCTTATTTTCATGAGTGTCGTAAGAATCCTGACGGCGCCTCCTTGGAAGGAGTCAAAATAATTTTTTGGTTGACCAGCGTTCGACATTATTATCTGGTATCTTATTTTGCTCCGTTGTGTCTGACGTATATGTTGCCACATCTGGTGTGCCTCAGAGCTCCCACTAAAGTCTACTGAATTTTTTATAAGCAACCCATGATGCTCCTTCAGTTGTTAGAGATTTTTTCGTGGATTACTTTGCGGATGCCACTAAGTTGCCAAAAATGATTTTTGATGTATTCTAGTGCATTTCACTTCGATATGGATAGCTTCTCGCAGGGTTATAAGTTTAATAATTTGGAGCTTAATGCTAGTAAATGTGAAGTACAATTTTTTCATAGGAAAAGGGACGATGAGATTTCTAAGTTTAATTGTACCCTAAACGGAACTATAAATATGCAGCTCGGACACTGTACGTAATTTGGGTGTTGTTCTGGACCAGCGGCTTAATTTCAAGCCTCACTATGAGTCTAAAATTAATAAGGTTAATTCAGCCTCCTGTTTTATTAAACGCTGGGCAGGTGAATTTCGGACCCTCACCTATCGAAATTACTTCATGTGACTTATGTGAGACCTATACTTGAACTTAGCTTTGTGCGATCAGTAGCCTGATCCATTTACATTACCCAGTTATATCAGTAGGCTGAAATTGGTATGGCTCGAGCCTCTAGAAAATCGCGGAGTTTTGGCGGAAATTGTGTTTATTCACCAGATTCTTTGCGTCAAAATGTTTGCCTTGAGTGTGTCTGAATAGCTAGTTTACCGCAATGGTGGGTACACTTTAAGGCCTAATGCGCTGTTCACCGTACCTTTCCACTCCAATGTTTACAGCTTCAATCAATTACAAGAATGCTACGTACAGTGAATGTGAATTACTCTAGTTTTTATATTACTGACATTAAGATAATATTAAAAGGTAAACTTAGGAATTGTTTAATAATACTTAGTAGGTAGACAATTGGTTGGTTGGTTGGTTAGTTTACGTGGCTGGTCCTGTTAAGCATAACAAGACCACAATTAGCGCGTTAGCACCAGTTTGCTACCACTTCCGTGACCACAAGGATTATGTTTAAGCTATAACGGATTTAATTTCAAATCCATTTCGCGGCATTCAGGAACTTTATCATTTCTGCAGGTTGCTTAGACGCTAGATCGCTAAGATCGTTAAATTCATGGCTATCCAGAGCTGTTCTTCTGGCTCTGGCCAGCGCTGGGCATTTACGCGTGAAGTGTATAATGGTTTCTTTCTCATTCTGTTCACCACAACTGCGGCATGATGCGTTGAATGGAATACATAATTTGGGCGCATGCTCGCCAACTGGCCAGTGTCCCGTGAAAACACCTATTACTCTTGCTATGTCCCGCCGAGATAGCTTCAACATGTTTTTCGATCTTTTGTTGTCGTACGTCGGCCATATTTTCTTGGTGGTACGACATGAGGTTAATTCTTTCCACATTCTTTTCGCTAGGGATAAAAAGTGTAGAAAGATATCCCTTTTAACGCTGTTTAGTGGTGGATCCACCTGTTCTTCCAGTGAAGCATTCAGATTGGAAACCCTCCTGGCTAATTCATCAGCATGTTTATTTCTTGTCATGTTCCTATGTCCCGGAACCCACAGTAATGTAACATAGTATTGATAGCTTATATTCTTAAGCTCGTCAGAGCATTTTCTGACAAGCTTGGATGTTATTATCGCAGAGTTAAGAGCCGCGATTGCTGCTTGGCTATCAGTGACAATGGCTGTGCTTCCCCTCAGAGAAGTATTGCTCCTAAGTATTTGGCATGCTTTCCAGATTCATAGCATTTGAGCTTGAAATACACTGGATTTATTGGGAAGTCTGAAAGCATGTTCTATTTTGAGTTTTTCTGGATAGACACCAGCACCTACACCGCAGTCCATTTTAGACCCATCAGTGAAGAGTGCGATGTCTACTTCACCCAAAGGGTTTCTTTGTCTCCATTCTCTTCTTGATGGAATCTTTACTTTGAAATTCTTGACAATTTCCAAACTTGGAATAGTGTAGTCTGTGGAATCTGGCAGATCCCAAGCTGTCTAGCTTAGAATACTGCTATCTCCATAAGATTTTGTGCGCCAGTGCCCATTTCCTCTGAGTCTGACCGCACTACAACAGGCTAGAAATTTTATATGGAGGTCAACGGGGAGGAAATAAAGAAATTGCATCTAGTATATTACTTGGTGTCGATCTCAAGGCACCGGTAATGCTTATACATGCACCTCTCTGTACCTTACCAAGTTTGGTTCGGATATACTCCTTCTCCAGTGCTGTCCACCAGAATAATGATCCGTAGGTAAGAATGGGGCGTACTATAGCTGTGTACATCCATAAAGCCATTCTTGGCTTTAATTCTCATTTTTACATAACATTTTCCTACAAGAATACAGGGCTCCACAGGCCTTTTGGACTTTTTCTTCATTATTAAGTTTCCACTTCAGTTTCGTATCAAGTACCACTCTTAGGTATTTCACACTTTGGGCTAAATTCATATATACACCATCCAGTCAAGGCTTGGTGAATTCCGGTATCTTTGTTCTGTTTGTGAATAGCATTAGATCAGTTATGTCCGGATTGACGCAGAGGCCACATCCATTGGCCCATAATCCATTCTTAAAGCTCTTTCCATAATTACACTAATTATGTCAAGAAACTTTCCAGACACTAAAACTAAATAACAGAAAAAGAAAAGTAAAATGTAATACTGGAAGAAAAATAAAAACGAATAGAAAAAAAAGAGAACAAAAAATGTTACTTTGATTGTTTTTAAATATTTTTAAAGGCTATTTCTTATGTATATGTGCAGATCTGATATTTAACCACATAACAGATAGAAAACGAGGAAGAATACAGTTGCCTTTGTCAACTCTTAGATACCCGTACGAACCGTTAGTATGTTCACAGCCTGTCACTCTGCTTACAATATTATTTTTTTAATATTTTAGTATTTTAAAATAATTTGGGAGAATTTTATAATTTCTAGAACTATGGGTTGTAGATATATTCAAACTATATGTTTACACATTCTTCAAAAGCAAATTCTAACCTTCCACATAACGATTATCAATCCAAAACTTTTTCAAATATTCTATAGTACCATTTAATACTAATATTAAATTTACTTAGTACAAAATAGTAAATATAATTTTAAATATTATATTATATTATATTTAAATATTCCATTGACAGAATAATTTCTTATAAGTACAATAAAATACATATATGTATGTAAATACGGCGCTATATAATATACATCTATACTCTTATCATTCATTCACTAGTGACATATACGATATGTAAATAAACATGATATTATATAAGTATGTATATATATCAATATCATATAAATGAAAATTCTTCAAGCAACCGTTATGTTGTTTATTTATTTACATTTTTTGTACTACGCATTATATCCTCAACAATTTCAAATTATCGAGTAAAACAAAATGCAAAAAATTCGTTAAAGAAATTTATTAGAAAAAAAAATCAAGTAACACTTTCGTCAATTATAAAGTAACCATATATTATTAAATAAAGTTGTTAACAGAAATAAGAGTATAATATTGAAGCTTTAATTTTTGTGTATTACTTCAAAAATATTTTAACAGGTGTTCAAATTACAGGTGTTTAAAAATTGGAAATTTTCAATTTTTGACCCCTTACAGCTCCTAAACGGGGGATGATACAAAAAAAATTTCTGAAATGACTCATACTTATTTTCAAAGATCTAACTTCGGTCAAAATTTCAAGTTCCTAAATTAAACCGTTTAGAAGATAGAAGGGTAAAAGGAATTTGCAAAATTTTAGTTTCGCATAACGGTAAATTAAGACACCGTATGCCACAAAAATATATTTATTGTAAATATACTTTTAAAGCTAATAAAAGTAGTAATCGTTTTGGCGTTTAAAATGAAGATATACCTTATACAACTTGTGCTATAACAATTTATATATAGAGCTTTTTTGAACCTTTGGGGAGCTGTAGCTCCGTAACGGGTGGGGGTACAAAAAAAAGTTATTAAAAATAAAATTAATATTTTTGTGAGATCTATCAGCAGTTAAAATTTCATAGCTCTATTTCAAAAAAAAAATGTGGGGATCTAAAAGTTAGGTGTTCGAGAGCTACCCTAAGGTTTGGTGCAAACTCAACCAAAAAATATAGGGAACCTACAAATTACTCCCAGAATATTTTGTGAAATTTACACAGACTAAGATTCTAGCTTTCTTAGTTTTTGAGTTAGCGTGCTGACGGACGGACGGACGGACATGGCTCAAAAGTCTTAGAATTTTTTTCTGATCCGATGCATACCTTTGAAGGTATATCTATCTCGCTTATTTCGAGGTGTTACAAATGGAGGAGTAATTTTATTATACCCGATCCTATCGTACTGGTATAAAAGGAACTATTAAAATGTTATGATTTTAAAAGAAAGAAAAAGCAAGGCAGTGTATGAATCAAAGTTTTTAAAGGGTCGCATTTTAAGTGGAAATAAAGAACATTATAAAATTGCAATATTTTTATTTAAATTTTGAATTTAGCTATGCAACGTTTTCTTAATTTTTTAAAAATTTTGCCGCATTATGATATAATGCGACACTCAGAAGTTCAGCTCATAATATAGATACATATGTATATGAATGAATATATGGCTATTTATGTATGTAGTTATAGATTTATTATTTTTTAATATGTAGGTAACAGTTATATTTATATGAATGGACGGTAAACATAAACGAACAAAAAAAAATTTTATGTATGCATATGAATGGACGGTAAATATAAACGAACAAAAAAAAATTCAGAATGTTCTATAGGTTATAATTTATATTTTTTAAATAGAATGCATGTATAAATTAAACATTTAAAGAAAAAAAAAGAAATACTTAGCGTACCTAAATAACAGAAAACAAAAAAAAAGGAAAATGTAATACTGGAAGAAAAATAAAAACGAATAGAAAACAAGGAAGAGTGCAAATTGCAAAATTGAGTACAATAGTTCTAACTTTGCTTACAGTTTTAAACTACTTCTACTACTCGGATAAACTTGAAGTTAGATTAGAAATTTTTAAACACCTGTAACTTGAACACCTGTTAAAATTTTTTTAAAGTAATACATAAAAATTAAAGGTTCAACATTATACATAATAAGATTTCCGTTAACAACTTTTTTTAATAATATAGGGTTACTTCATAATTGACGAATATAGGGTTACTTTGAAATTGTTGAGGATATAATGCGTAGAACAAAAAATGTAAATAAATAAACAACATAACGGTTGCTTGAAGAATTTTTATTTATATGACATTGATATACATACATACTTACTTATGTATATAATATTATGTCTATTTACATATCGTATATGTCACTGATGAATGAATGATAAGAGTATAGATGTATATTATATAGCGCCGTTTTTACATACATATATGTATTTTATTGTACTTATAAGAAATTATTCTATCAATGGAAATATTTTTAAAGAAATATTGCAATGTATGGCGATATACTTATAACAATATAAATATACTATGTGCGCATTAATATAATATAATATCTAATATTATATTTACAATTTTGTAATTTAATATACATTTACCACTAAATATTAAATGGTACTATAGAATATTTGAAAAAGTTTTGGATTGATAATCGTTATGTGAAAGGTTAGAATCTGCTTTTGAAGAATGTATATGTTTTTGTACATATATTCAAACTATATGTTCTGCTTTTGAAGAACATATAGTTTGAATATATGTACAACCCATAGTTCTAGAAATTATAAAATTCACCCAAATTATTTTAAAATACTAAAATATTAAAAAAACAAGTAAATGTAACAGTAAGTCGATGCAACCGACTTATTAATACCCTACACCTGAATAATTCGAATTAAATTAAAAATCCATAAGTGTTTTGGGCAGCTGCTTGAACTTCTTCCCTTTTCTGTCTTATTCAACTCGAATTTCAAGAACGTAAAAGAGGCATCTGCTTGGGATATGCTTGACACCCTTGTATAAAATTTTAAGTGTCTATCTTAATTATTTTCGAAGATTTGTAGTCCTTGGGAGGTTTGTGTCAGCTACCCGAATTGCCACTCCAATTCATCGAATCCATCTCAGGAACATAAAGAAAACTTGCCAGAACACCATTCTATTAAATTTAAAGGTTCTACTTTTGTTGGTTTTGGAGATATGCTCGTTGCTCTTGTGCTCGTCCGGAAGTTTCCAAAATACGAACCCATCTTTCAAATTCTTTCAAATGTCAGTTTCCAATTTTACAGAAAAGGAAACATAACAGAACACCTTTGTACTAAAAATAAAAGTTCTATCTTTGTTGGTTGTGGAGATATACTCGTTTGCCCTGGCGCTCGTCCGGAAGCTTCCAAGATTTGAACCCATGGACCAAATCCTCACCAATTTCAGAAACATAAATCAAACATGAAGGAACACCATTCTGCCTAATTTAAAGGTTATATCTTTATTGGTTTTGGAGATAATCTCATTTGCTCTGGGGCTTGTTCGGAAGCTTCCAAAACCAAACCCATGGACCAAATCCTCTTAAATTTCAGAGACATAAATCAAACACGAAAGAACACCATTGTACCAAATTCAAAGGTTCTACCTTTGTTCGTATTGGATATAATCTCATTTGCTCTGCGGCTCGTTCGGAAGCTTCCAAAATTCGAATCCACGGTTCAAATTCTTTCAAATTTAAACCCATGGCCAAATCCTCTCAAATTTCAGAGACCTAAATCAAACATGAAAAAACACCATTCGGCCAAATTTAAAGGTTATATATTTGTTGTTTTTGTAGAGAATCTCATTTGCTCTGGGGCTCGTTCGGAAGCTTCCAAAATCCAAACCCATGGACCACATCCTCTTAGATTTTAGAGACATAAATCAAACTGAAAGAAACATCATTATAAAAAATTTAAAGGTTCTATCTTTATTGGTTTTGGAGATAATCTCGTTTGCTCTGGGGCGCGTTCGGAAGCTTCCAAAACCCGAACCCATGGACCAAATCTTCTTACATTTCAGAGACTTAAATAAAACATGAAAGAACACCACCCTGCCAAATTTAAAGGTTATATCTTTGTTGGTTTTGGAGATGATCTCATTTGCTCTGGTGCTCGTTCGGAAGCTTCCAAATCCAAACCCATGGACTAAATCCTCTTAAATTTCAGAGGCCTAAATCATACATGAAAGAACACCATTCTGCCAAAAGTAAAGGTTATATCTTTATTGGTTTTGGAGATAATCTCATTTGCTCTGGGGCTCGTTCGGAAGCTTCCAAATCCAAACCCATGGACCAAATCCTCTTAAATTTCAGAGACATAAATCGAACGGGAAGGAACATCATTGTACAAAATTTAAAGGTTCTATCTTTGTTGGTTTTGGAGATAATCTCATTTGCTCTGGTGCTCGTTCGGAAGCTTCCAAAACCCAAACCCATGGACCAAATCCTCTTAAATTTCAGAGACATAAATCGAACGGGAAGAAACATCATTGTACAAAATTTGAAGGTTCTATCTTTGTTGTTTTTGGAGATAATCTCGTTTGCTCCGGAATCATTCGGAAGCTTCCAGAATCCGAACCCATGGACGGATTCTGTCCAGATTCGAACTTAGCCTTTCTTTTGTAATTAGTATCCTACTATATAAATTTCATCAAGATAGCATCATTATTTTTTGAGTTATCGTGCGTACGGACGGACGGACGGACGAAGATCGCTAAATCGACTCCGGCGGTGATCCTGATTCAGAATATATATACATGTCTATACCTAACTCGCTTCCTTTTGGTGGTTACAAACACCATACCAAAGTTAATATACCCTATACTTTAGGTGTAGGGTATAATAATATTGTAAGCAGAGTGACAGGCTGTGAACATACTAACGGTTCGTACGGATATCTAAGAGTTGACAAAGTCAACTGTATTCTTTCTCGTCATAACATTAAAATTTAGAATGAAGATGCAATTTATTCTTCTTCTTTACAAATAATAACAAGGTAGAATGTAAACCAACGGTTTTTAAAAGCGCACATTTCCAAAACACAATACAAAGTGTTTAGAATTGTGACTTCCACAAAAATTTGAAAATTTAACAAATAAAATTTAAGAAATTTTTTGTATTAAGAAAATATGTGAAAATAGGACTTTTTTGGAATTTTGAGGGGCTGCAAGTCTGGAATCCTATATAAGTAAGAAAAACCGTTAGCACACGTAATAATATATTACCGGAGCTTTAATTTTTCTGTCTTGCCGAGGAAAAATTTGTACAGGTGCTTAAGTTACAGGTGCCTAAAAATAGCAAATTTTCAATTTTTCAGCCCTAATACCTCTTAAACAGGGAGCGGTGCAAAAAAATTTTGTAAGGAAACCTATACAAATTCTAAAAGTTCTTTCTTGTCTCAAAATTTTAGGTTCCTATCTAAAGGCCTATCGGAGGTATGAAAAAAGAAATTTCATGCGAAATATGGTTTTCACATAACGGTAAATTTACATAGTAAAATATTGCATAATTTTGATATGGCGTTATATAGATAATACAATTTCTGGTCTTCTGGCGATTTTAGATTACAAAACTATAACACATAATTTGAGATATATACATCTGAAAATGGTGCTGTTTCGCAATTTTAAAGAGCTGTAACTCTGAAACCCTATATAACTAATATAAACCTTTAGCACACGTTAAAATATATTACTGTAGGTTTAATTTTTATATCTTTTCGTAGTAAAATGTGTACAAGTACCTAAGTTATAAATGAATAAAAATAGCAAATTTTCAATTTTTCAATTTTTGAACCCTAATAGCTCATAAACAGGGGCTGGTCCAAAAAAAAACTCTGAGTAAACTCATACTAATTCTAAAAGTTCTTTCTTGCCTCAAAATTTCAAGCCTCTATCTAAAAGCGTGCCGGAGTTATGAAACTAGAAAAATCATGCAAAATTTGGTTTTCACATAACGGTAAATTTAAATAGTAAATTTAAAAAAATTGTATAATTTTGATATTAATTTACAAAGTTAAAAAAATACCTGTTGAATGATGTTTTCCGATTGAAAAATTCTTAAGCATAACATAAGATATATGCATTTAAAAATAGGGCTTTTTCAAAGTTTGAGGGGCTGTAGCTCCGTAATGGATGGCTACATGAAAAAGTTGTTCCACAAAATTATATTTTTCTTGAGACCTACCCATATGGCTAAAATTGTTTTTCTCTATCTTTAACGGTGTAGAAGTTTTGCAAACAGGGGGACGGACGGACAGAGTGAAACTAATAAGCACATTTTTCAAAATTTTTTGGAAATGTGCTAAAAAGTGAATTTGTTTTGATTCATTTTTGTATGTTACTAAAATAAACATATGTATGTAATTGACAATACATGCCCATACAAAGTGTTAATCAGCAATTTAAAATTATCTAATTTAATAAATTTGTATTTTTATACCCGTATGAACTATGTTCAAGGGTATAATAAATTTGCCATTACGTTTGTGACACCTTAAAGGAGTCGAGCTAGATATAGTGTCAAAGGTATGGATCGGCTCAGAATCGAATTCTGAGTCGATTAAGCCATGTACGTCCGTCCGTCCGTCCGTCCGTCCGCACGATAACTCAAAAAATAAAGGAGCTAGGAGGCTGAAATTTTTTTTACGTCACTTTTGCAAAATTGTTAGTTTTGCTATTTAAATCCAACATTTTCGGTCGGCGGGTTCGAGTAGCTGCCATACAACTTCTATCTTTATATAGAAATAACTCAGTATCTATTCAAGCTAGATTTCTGAAATTTTGCAAATGATGATCAAGTTTTATGGCAACAACTTCTGTAAAATTTGGTTGTGCTGGTGCAGCGGGTTCGGGTAGCTGCCATACAACTTCTCCGTTTAAATGAGAATAACTCAGTGTTTATTGAAGCTAGGAATCTGAAATTTAGTAAAGAGGTGTCGAGTTACATGCCAACAACTTTTGTAAAATTTGGTTGGTCTAGAGCAGCCGGTTCAGACTTCTTGCACCTCTTGGAACCTAATGAAGCTAGGCGTCTGAAATTTTGCAAATGATGATCAAGTTTTATGGCAACAACTTTTGTAAAATTTGGTTGTGGTGGTGCGGCGGGTTCGGGTAGCTGCCATACAACTTATCCGGTTAAATGAGAATAACTCAGTGTTTATTGAAGCTAGGAATCTGAAATTTAGTAAAGAAGTGTCGAGTTATATGCCAACAACTTTTGTAAAATTTGTTTGGCCTAGAACAGCCGGTTCAGGCTTCTTGCACCTCTTGGAAGTTAATAAAGCTAGGCGTCTGAAATCTTGCAAATGATGATCAAGTTTTATGGCAACAACTTCTACAAAATTTGGTTGTGCTGGTGCGACGGGTTCGGGTAGCTGCCATACAAAATCTCTTTTTAAATGAAAAGAACTCAGTGTCCGTCCGCACGATAACTCAAAAAATAGAGGAGCTAGGAGGCTTAAAATTTTTTTACGTCACTTTTGTAAAATTGTTAGTTTTGCTATTTAACTCCAGCATTTTCTGTCCCCGGGTTCGGGTAGCTGTCATACAACGTCTTTCTTTAAATAGAAATAACCCAGTGTCTGTTCGTTCTAGGTATCTGAAATTTTGCGAATGATGATCAAGTTTTATGGCAACAACTTCTGCAAAATTTGGTTGTGGTGGTGTGACGGGTTCGGGTAGCTGCCATACAAAATCTCTTTTTAAATGAAAGAACTCAGTGTCCGTCCGCACTATAACTCAAAAAATAGAGGAGCTAGGAGGCTGAAAATTTTTTTACGTTACTTTTGTAAAATTGTTAGTTTTGCTATTTAACTCCAGCATTTTCGGCCGCCGGGTTCGAGTAGCTGCCATACAACGTCTTTCTTTAAATGGAAATAACCCAGTGTCTGTTCAATCTAGGTATCTGCAATTTTGCGAATGATGATCAAGTTTTATGGCAACAACTTCTACAAAATTTGGTTGTGGTGGTGCGACGGGTTCGGGTAGCTGCCATACAACTTCTCTTTTTAAATGAAAATAACTCAATGTCCGTCCGCACGATAACTCAAAAAATAAAGGAGTTAGGAGGCTGAAATTTTTTTTACGTCACTTTTACAAAATTGTTAGTTTTGCTATTTAACTCCAGCATTTTCTGTCCTCGGGTTCGGGTAGCTGCCATACAACGTCTTTCTTTAAATAGAAATAACCCAGTGTCTGCTCAATCTAGGTATCTGAAATTTTGCGAATGATGATCAAGTTTTATGGCAACAACTTCTGCAAAATTTGCTTGTGGTGGTGTGACGGGTTCGGGTAGCTGCCATACAAAATCTCTTTTTAAATGAAATAACTCAGTGTCCGTCCGCACTATAACTCAAAAAATAGAGGAGCTAGGAGGCTGAAAATTTTTTTACGTTACTTTTGTAAAATTGTTAGTTTTGCTATTTAACTCCAGCATTTTCGGCCGCCGGGTTCGAGTAGCTGCCATACAACGTCTTTCTTTAAATGGAAATAACCCAGTGTCTGTTCAATCTAGGTATCTGCAATTTTGCGAATGATGATCAAGTTTTATGGTAACAACTTCTGCAAAATTTGGTTGTGGTGGTGTGACGGGTTCGGGTAGCTGCCATACAACTTCTCTTTTTAAATGAAAATAACTCAGTGTCCGTCCGCACGATAACTCAAAAAATAAAGGAATTAGGAGGCTGAAATTTTTTTTACGTCACTTTTACAAAATTGTTAGTTTTGCTATTTAACTCCAGCATTTTCGGCCGCCGGGTTCGAGTAGCTGCCATACAACGTCTTTTTTTAAATGGAAATAACCCAGTGTCTATTCAATCTAGGTATCTGAAATTTTTCAAATGATGATCGAGTTTTATGGCAACAACTTCTGTAAAATTTTGTTGTGATGATATGACAGGTTCGGATAGTTGCCATACAACTTCTCTTTTTAAATGAAAATAACTCAGTTTCTATTGAAGCTAGCTATCTGAAATTTAGTGAAAAAGTGTCGAGTTGCATGCCAAAAACTTTTGTAAAATTTGAATTGTCTAAAGCAGCCGGTTCAGGCTTTTTGCATTTCTTGGAACTTAATGAAGCTAGGCGCAATAGATTCGGGTAGCTATCATACAACTCCACAATTTACATAAATATATCTCTGTAGTTCGGTACTAAAACTCTGAATGTTTTTAAAAGATGATCAAGTTTTATAGAAACAGGATATATTACGTTCATACGGGTATCCCAGAGTTGACACAGTCTACTCTACTGCACTCTTCCTCGTTTAGTTATGGAGATGATTATTAACTTTATTAAATCTATTTATAATAACATTAAGTAACCTTTTTAATACCATTTTAATTTTAATTAACATAATAAAAGCAAATTATTCCAAGCTAGCAACTGCAATAATATTTTATTCTTGGTACATAGTTAAAACCACTATATCTTTGAAACTAAATGGTTTTTCCACCTGTAAATTTAATAAATTTGATATTTTAATACAAAAAAAACTTTCTCATTCACAAATAATTTTTTCTTATTTTTTATTTATTCATTTCACACCTTAATTTTAATATTTTTAATAAATTACACAATTTTTACACTTAACAATATTTTTTCAAAATTATATATTATCAAATTTACATACACATACTTTTCTAACCTAAAAATTTTTTGCTTTCTCAAATTAATAAATCTTATACTTAAACAAATATTATATAAACTAATTAAAACAATCAATTATGACTTATACCACATTTTAATTTTTAATGTATTGAATCTCCACTTTAAAATTGCAAATTATTTATTAATTATTCTAAACATTAATCTAATCAATCTAAATATTTTCTTTTTATTTACATATATTTTCAATATTTTACAATATCACTTGAATAATATTACGTCTAAATTAATAATAACAACAAACCTTTATATTATACTTTTAGTCACAATAATTTTCTTAAAACAACACTTGTTTGGCCACAAACTTTGTAAAAATAATAGCAAACTTAAATTAATAATAATTATAATTAAAACTTTAATGTACTACATTATTATACTTTACAATAATATTAATATTAAAAAAATAATATGTAAAAAAAATATTTTTTAAAATATGCTTTTATCGAAACCAAATTCGCCCCCTAAAAAGTAGAAAATAAAATTGATTGCAAAACTTTAGCTTTTTTGACTGTTATAATATAAAAGTGAATTGCTAGTGCAAGCATTTTGGACTGTTATAATATAAAAGTAAATTGCTGGAATAAAGTTAAATAAAAATCTAGGAAATTTGAGGTTCGTGTTTCTTTTTTATTCCAGCAATTTACTTTTATATTATAACAGTCCAAAATGCTTGCACTAGCAATTCACTTTTATATTATAACAGTCAAAAAAGCTAAAGTTTTGCAATCAATTTTATTTTCTACTTTTTAGGGGGCGAATTTGGTTTCGATAAAAGCATATTTTAAAAAATATTTTTTTTACATATTATTTTATTTTATACTTTTTAGTTTTAAATGAAACACATAATTTGAATTTAAAAATATGGGATATTTTTTATTCATACATAAATTAATTATTGTTTCTGATATAAAATACGTTTTATAATTTTATACCAAATGTTTAAGTAAATTAAGAGATGTTAAATCGATTCCATTACAGCAAGAGTAAAAATTTTTTATTCCAGTATGTAATTCATAAATAAAGAAAGTACCTCGCAGGGTAAAATATGTACCAAAATACTGTGATTATATAAATATTACAATCCAACAACATAACTTGAATGAAAAAGATATACATAAATGTACTTTACTGTATATTTCTATAGTATACTATTAGTAGTATATCGTATATCCAAACAAACATCTAACCTTGAACACCTACCTACCTAATCGCTTAATAAGATCATGCTGTAAAAAATGTTGACAAATATCTTGATTTAAATTATAAACAAATGGAACGGAACAAAATAATTTATTGACGCACCGCTTTTCATTCATAAGGGAATGAGAGGTCACGGGTTCGATTCCCGGCTGGGTACAATAATTATAAAATAAGAAAAAAAAAAAATTCATATATCGCAATATGTAAATACTTTATAATATATCATTATATCACGTACATATTCCTATCAGGAAACAAGGGTTATAGCTACCACATTTATGTACCACGGTACCTGAATATAAATAAATAAATAAATATTATGTAACATACGTACGTACATATTTACATACGTAGTTTTAATTTTTTGTGTTGACAAATCATAATGCGTAATAGATTTTTTGTTTGTAAATCATAATGCGTAATGCGCAAAAGCATAATTTTGTAATGATCTTTACTTTTTATATTCTTTTCTATGTACAAAAATAATATTATGTAGGTACATAAAATTTTATTTAAAAAATATTGATGAATAGAGTTAAAAAAAAAAAAAAAAAAAATTATACATATATACGAATTGGATTCGAACCACAGTCCACATATTAACATTCACTTTCAAGACCTGCACACTTTCCTCTGCACCATATATGCATTAATTCAATATACATTAAAGAATGTTGACAGCAAATATTTTGATTTAAATACTAAACAAATGTTGTAAACAAAATAACTTAGCAACATACATAAAAATATTATATGTATGGATTGTGTTTTGCTAATTATGCTAATACAAAACACCAGGAAAGATCAAAAATATAATGTGTATGTTTGTATGCATGAATAAGAGATAAAAATGTAAGTTTTAAATTGATATATACAAAAATGTATACATATTTTATTCAAAAAATGTTGATGAATAGATAGTTAAAAAAAAAAAAATGTTGCATGTGAACTGGATTCGAACAACATAATCCCCACTTTTGAAACCTGTACACTATCCTCTGCACCATACTACACTTACAAATGTTGCTAACAGATTACGAAGATAATAAAAATCGTGACAGAATGACAAATAAATAAATAAATAAATAAATAAATAAATAAATAAATAAATAAATAAATAAATAAATAAATAAATAAATAAATAAATAAACCGACAGCGACGAGTTAATATAAAAGCATATAAAAAATTAAATTTACTTCACTAAAAAACCTACAATATACTATGCTTTAAAAAAATTATAATTTCCCATTATATTGAACTTAACAAATTTTTATATTTTCTAAATATTAATTCTAATTCTCATTTTAATAAATGTCTATTTTTTTCTGACATTATTATTCCTAATTATATAACACTTCAAAAATTAATCAACAAAACAATTTTTTTTTACATTGTCAAAATGACAACTGCTGATTACATTGACATTAATGAAAATATAAGAGTAAATCATTTTACAAGGATGGGAGACAATGATTTTAACTCTAAATATAAAAATAACTTTAATATTATATATCTAAATATACAAAGTTTACGAAATAAACTATACGATTTAGAACTATTGATTAACTCTTATAAATGTAAAATACATGTTATTGTTTTATCGGAAATATGGCTAAATAAATATGAAAATAATTTCTTTAATCTACCAAAATATGTAGCATATTTCTTAAATAGAGTAAATTCATATGGTGGTGTTGCCATTTTTGTAAATCAGAAAATAAGTAGCGCATTAGTTTTTCAGGAAGAATTTACAAAATCAAATATTCTGGTAGTTAAATTACTGCAACAAAGAATAAATATTGTATTTATTATAATTATAAATATTGTAAACTCATGTTACTGATTTCATTAATAAAATTGATGAATATACCATTAAATATAAGAATTCTATTATTGTAGGTAATATGAACATAAATATGTTAAATCACAACTCGTGTGATGTTAAAACTTACTTCAATACTCTACTTAGTAACGGATTTGTTGTCTACAATAAAATATTTGAGCAATATGCGACTAGATTTGGTAACACGTCTCAAACAGTTATAGATCATTTTATTACGGATATTATAAAAAATCAATATTTTTTCCATATTTTGGACACTACTATCTCTGATCACCAATTATTCTTTATGAGTATGGATCAAAAGCCAATATTAAAGAATATTATAAATATTAAAACAGTCTTAAACTACGAAAATATAACTAAGGATATGATATGGTCTAAACTTAATACTTACAATAATTTAAATGAAATAGTTATGAGTTAACTAGTTTAATAACAAAAAATATGAAAAATGTACCAGTAAGAGATAAAAATAAAAAGCATAAATGGATGACAAATGAAATATTAGCTAAAATGAAAATTCGGGATTCCTATTTTAAATTAAAAAAAAAATATCCTAATGATTTGCATGTGAAAAATTTGTACGAACAATCCAAACTTGATGTTAAAAAATTAGTAAAACAGGCTAAAATAAAATTTTGTTGTGACGAAATAGGAAAAGACTCCACAAACAGCAAAAGACTGTACTTTTTATCTTTGTAAAAAAATAATCTTTACAAAAAAATAATGTTTAATAAAAGTTTTCCTCTTTCTCAATCAACCATTAAAAGTATAAAATGTAATAATGAAATCTTTGATAAAGATGTTGACATTGCCGAAAATTTTAATAATTACTTTGTAAATGTCACTGATAATATAGATTGTCCGTCAGGTTCAATAAATCGTGAATATGTTCAAAACTTTAGACAAAATATTACTTATGACTTTCATTTAACACATACAAACATAGAAGAAGTGAGTAAGGCTATTAATATGCTAAAATCGGGTGCAGCCACTGGGTATGACAGCATTTCCAAAAAATTCGTAAAACGTTTTGCTCAGCAATTAAATCCAGTATTGGTAAAATTCATAAATATTTCATTTCAAACAAGCTCTTTCCCGGATTATCTTAAATCCGCTATTATTACCCCTATTTTCAAAAATGGCGAAGTAACAAATTGGTCAAACTATCGTGCTGTTTCCGTCCTAAGCACATTATCAAAAATGTTTGAAATTATCATCAAAAATCGCTTAAACTTATTCATTGTAAATAATAAAATTCTCCACAATGAACAATATGGATTTGAGCAAAATTCTAACACAACAGCTGCGTGTTTAAGTCTAGCAGACTTCATAACAAAAAATTTAGACAAAAAAAAAATGTTGCATGTGTTTTTATTGACTTACAAAAAGCTTTTGACTGTGTGGATCACAAAATCCTTTTATTGAAACTTGCTAAACTGAATTTCACGACAGAACAAATTTCTTTTTTCAAAAGTTATTTAGACAATCGAAAACAAAAAGTTAAAATAAATGGAGTTCTCAGTAAACCAAAAATAATCAAAAAAGGGGTTCCACAAGGCTCTATTCTAGGGCCGGATATGTTTAAAATATATATAAACGATATAGCTAATTTAAACTTAAAAGGGGCTATCCAACTCTATGCGGATGACATTGTTTTGAAATATGCAACAGACAGTGAAATTGAAACTAAATATTCTATTGAAGAGGATTTTAAAATCATTGATGAATGGCTTGTTAAACATTGTATCTTACTAAATATAAAAAAAACTAAAATAATATTATTCGGAAATAAAAATTTCACCAACCAAAACTTTTTTTACAATAGTAAAAGTGTTGAAGTAGTACCATCATTTAACTATTTAGGTTTAATATTAGATAGTAAACTAAAATAAGAAGATCATATAAATTTGGTAGTAAAAAAAATTATTCCTTACATTTTTATTCTAAGGCGACTTAGAACATTTTTTGATAGTCAAACGTTATACGTAATCTACTCCTCATACATTCTATCAAATATAACGTATTCAAACCTAATCTGGAGTGGAGCACAACAGAATACGCTTAATAAACTAGATGTGCTTCATAAAAAATCTATCAAGGTAATCCATTATTACCCAATTAGCCACCCTACGAAAATGTTATATTCAGATAAATATAAGAGCTTCAAATGTATTTGTAAACGTGAATTGTATATGATTGGTTTCAAAATTGTAAATGACTATATTAAACATAATTTCACCATAAACAGAAACCATGAAATACACAATCATAATACCAGAAACAAGGCGAACTTTTATTTAGCTTTATTTAAAACAAATAATCAAAATAACAACTGCTTATATAACTGAGTAAAAATATATAATGAATTACCAAGTGAATTAAAAAGTATAGTAAATATTGCTCATTTTAAGAAGGAAATTAAAAAACATATAACAAATAATATATAAAACAGGAAATGAAGTTAATTATTGTGAAACTAACATAACTTTTTTTTTAATATAAGGTACATAGGTGTTGACACTATTTAATTTAATACCAATTATACAATATTAGACCAGAACAGCAAATGCTTAGGTCGTAAATAAATTATTTTATTTTTTGTTAAAATTTTTTTAATTTGGACATTTAACATATTTTACAATGTTATTTACCTGATTATAGATTATATTATATTTTAAGACTTATGTTGAGATTAATGAATTATTATAAAAAAAAAAATAAAAAAAAAATAAAAAGAAAAATGAAATAAAAACTAATAAAGAAAAAAAAAAGCTTATATTACCTTTTATAAAGATCACCGTTCTCCCGCCTCTTTCTTCATCTTTACAATTGAAAATTACCTTGTAGTTTGGAATATTATAAGTCATGATTTCATTGCTGTATATCCATACTTCTGTAAGGATTACTATATCAATTGTTTTATATTCATTAATTAGAAACAGTAATTCATATATCTTATTTCTCAAAAAAATTAAATTACCGATTTGTATATTGGATTTGGATATTGTATATTGTATATTTTTATATTTTTAGCCGTGAGGTTTCTGATGTCATTTTAATTACAGAGATTCTCAAGCACAATATTAAATCATCTCCAATTCCTAGTAAAATTATTATTCTAAATCTTCAACACCTTTGCCGTTGCAATTTATTTATTTATTTTCCTAAGAGAGGTGGGAATATTTCAGAGACACCAAGTATTCCTCCTTGTTAGTGTCAGATTCTTACTTATTAAACCTACCTTCCCCTTTAGACAAAATAATGGGATAAATCCATTATCTACGAACGCAACATATTGGCTAGGGAGTAATGGATACGGAAGCATTGAACTGGAAGTTGCACTGTTAGGAAACAATGAATCCGCCTATTATTACTACTATTTTGCTGACAATGACTATAGTCATTACAACAGTTACAACATGCAGTAGTATATAACACCTTACTGCATGAGGTAATTATTGAAGGCAACCCCCACTGTCACGGTAGCAGCTATTTTTATTGATATTAGTATTCTTATTCATATTTTTATTATTTTACTACAGAGTCAGAAGCATCAGTGGATTACAACGTGCATTAGTGTATAAGACCTTACTGCATGATATAACCAAAGATACCTACATTGCAGCACCTTTTATTATTATTTTTATTATTATTATTATTATTGTTATTATTATTATTAGTACTATTATTATTATGCTTATTACTATTATTATTATTATTATCATTATTATTATTATCATTATTGTTATTATTATTATTGTCTTTTACCCCGCTGAGCTGGGGTGCAGAAATGCTCGCAGTAAGGAATGCTTGTGGTACGAGTCCACTAAAATCCATTCAGTTTCTACCGTGTGAGTGCACCGAAGCCATCAGTGTACTCTCACAAATTGCCTCTCCAGCCGTACGTGGCAGTGCGGGGCGGTCATGTTTCTTCCTTCATGGACGATGCAGTGATCTGGGCAAAGAATTCAGCTGGACGGTTGAGATGAACGTCTGCTTGCGAGATTCGGGATTCAACACGCCTCTTTGCTGAATTGGGAACCCGGGTGAACATCGGTTTAGAGAGTAGCACGCTCTAAAACCAGGGAACACACCCGTGTTGATAATTATAAGTCAACCGGAAGTTTATGTAGGGCAGCTCTCTTTTGAAGGTCTACGGAGCCCTGGGCAACAGATTACTGGTGATTCGGTGGTTCGCTTAAAAGGAGAGCTTCCCTATGGAGTGCAGGAAAGCGCGAGGCGAATGCTGGCTATTGCTTCGGCTGTGGTGCGAGAACGCAACTCTGTACCTGAATAGGGGCAAATACCCATTAACATACGCAAATGATTAGTAAGGGTTCCTCGCTGGATGGCGGGAGTAATGTGCGGCAGGCGCGTATTGCAGAGAATGGAGTATTGGCGAATCCGCTGCCTCTGGTGGTGGTAGCGAGTTCTCCAAAACGGAGAAACATGTCTCAAGTCAATGACGACGTAGAAAGTAGGGAGTAGATGCTACGCCAGTGCTAGACTATAATCGGTTGCATGCAGGCTGCAACTAGTAGGCAAAAAAAGATATCGATGGATGTGAAAAACGGGCTGGCCGAACTAGATGAGTTTATTGACGCGATAGTGACTAGTGGCTCCCAAAACACGAAGCGATTACCAGCAACAGTCACCGCCACTATCTTAAAAGATATGGGTATGATGACGGGGAGAATTCCTATTCCCAGCCAGAAGCGGTCAGTCAACAGCCCGCTACTGAGGGAAAAAAAGAAAATAAGAAAAGAGAGAGAGGATAGAGTGCAGGAGAAAGATCAGAAGAAGGAATTGGAAAAGTTGCAGAAGGCACCCAGTACCTGCGTCAAGGTCGTACCTAGAAAAAAGAAGAGAGAGAGGAAGGAAAAAGCCAGGAGTAAAGTACTGGAGAATGTCACCACTGGAGTCGGGGAGAAAGCTAGTACTAGTAAAGGAGCACGAAAGAGAGGACTTCGTCGGAAGGCAATCCTGATTAAACTAGCCCAAGGCAAATCTTATGCAGAAGTATTACGCATTATCAGGAAGGAAGTTAACCCTGAAAGCACGGGGACAGAGGTAAGAGCGGTTCGTAAGACGCGGGTCGGAAAAGTCCTACTGGAACTAGGAGCCGGAACAGGAGATAAAGCTACATTTGGCGAGTCCCTCAAAGCTATACTGGGGGAGAACACAAGCTTAGCTGTGCAGCTTAGAACCAAAGGAGACGGTGGAGATTAGAGATCTTGATGACCTCACCAACTCGGAGGAGGTGAGTAATGCCATAAAAGAAGTTTTGGGCGGTTGTACCGCGAGTTTCAAAGTCTGGGTAACCGACTCTAACAGAAGGGCACAAAAAATGGCAATAGTGACAATAGAGACAAAGGGCGCGCAACAACTTATAAAAACCCAGCACTTAACAGTGGGATTCGTCAGCTGCAGAGTCAGGCAGAGGGCAACCGCAACCAAGTGCTATAAGTGCCTTGTGTACGGTCACCGCGCTGGGATATGCAAAGGCCCTGATAGAAGCAGGCTCTGCTTCAGGTGTGGCGGGCCATACGAAAAGGCCAAGGTGTGTACATCCCCTGAACGATGCT
>OX352772.1:78620718-78693218 GCA_947095535.1 Poecilobothrus nobilitatus | reverse complement strand
CAAATATTTGGCAGCATTCATTTGCGAAAATTCAATAACTATGAAAAAGATTCAATAACTATGGAAAGTGAAGTGATTGACATTATATTTGGATCAGTTGATAACGACTTGGATAACAACGATTTTAAACTAAATATAAATGAAATCATCATATCAAAATATAATATAGATAAGAATTGTACATCACCTGAAGATGAAAAAGATAACTTAATCAAAAACAAAATTCAAAATAGTACTGATAGTTTTCAAAGTAAAGTTGGTGATGAGAATAAGAAAGCAAAACGAGGAAGACCAAACATCATACGCACTGGACAACGCGGCCGACCAAAAATAATAAGAAGCGCTGACGATCAGGTAAATTTTATAAATGATAATTTAACTGATATTAATTTTTTCTTTGAAGATGCAATGAACAACCATAATAGTTCAAAATGAAATGAAACAATGCAAGATGAGTTGAATTCACTTCAACAAAATAATACATGAATTTTGGTAAAACGTCCAAACGACGTCAAAGTGTTGAAAAATAGATGAGTTTATTGTATCAAGAACAAAGACGATAAATAAAAATACAAAGGAAGATTAGTGGTAAAAGGATGCCAGCAAAGATTTGAAATTGACTATCACGAAACATTCTCCCCTGTGGCTAGATACGACACCATAAGAATTTTATTAGCTTTATGTGTCGAGTACGAAATGTACTTACATCATATGGATGTAACAACAGCTTATGTACAAGGCGAGCTTGATGACGTACTATATATAGAGGTTCCAAAAGGTTTAAATATTAGTGAAGACGGCGGTAATGTGTGTAAACTACTTAAAACGTTATGTGGCCTTAAGCAAATCGGTAGACAATGTGATGTAAAATTGGATACTTTTCTTAAATAGATTGACCTTAAAAACACATTATCTGAACCATGCCTTTATTTCAAGATTGATAAAGAAATTAAAATATTTGTTGTCATTTATGCGGACGACATTTTAATAGGTGCAACTGATATGAATTCATTTAATGATGTAAAATTTAAACTATCTAAACATTTTTATATTAAAGACTTAGGAAAAGTTAAAGATATTTCAAGAATCAGTATTAAACGGAATAACGACATGGGAGATTTGGAAATTTACCAAACAGAATATATCAATAAAATTTTAATTAGATTTGGAATGCAGAATGCAAAAAACAGTATTACGAATTTTAAAAAAACGATGAACTACAAAATCAAGTATAAAAAAACAAATGAAAATTTACACGGCTATGTTGATTCTGATTGGGCGGGCAGCAAATCAGATAGAATGTCATGTTCCGGATATATTGTATTTTTAGGAAGTGCACTCATATGTTGGAAAACGAAAAAACAAAAATCAGAGTCACTCTAAACAATGGAGGCCGAATACATTGCATTATCAGAGTGCACTAAAGAAATAATATATGTTCAAAAACTTTTGACAGAAATTGGAATTACAAAATATATTAATATACCTTCTTTAATTTATTGCAACAATCAAAGTGCTATCAATTTAGCTAACGATGCGATCTTTCATGAAAGGTGTAAGCATATTGATATAAACTATCACTTTACCAAAACGGCAATTAAACAAAAACAAATAACACTGAAATACATACAATCAAGTCATATGAAATCCGATTTCTTAACCAAGTCCTTAAGTAAAGCAAAGCATTTAAACTGTGTAAACTTATTAAACTTAACTTAATATTTTGTTTGATTCAAATTAATAATTTTTTGTATATTTTTTTAATTACTGAAATAACGATTTGCTTTGGATAGAAATTATATACATTAGATTATGTAAATTTTCTTACAAATAGCGCCATACATAAATTTAAATTTTTTTTAAAAATAAAATAAATTATGTTGATAGGAGGAGTGTTGGATATAACGCATGAGCATAATTGACTAGTACACTAGCGGTATTAATATTAACAAATATGTACATATGGGAGTTTGGATTTAAATAACAGTTTTTTTAATACACATGTTTCATTTATTTTTCCTAGTTTCGTCTTTTGTACCCATCCGTTATATAAACATCAATAAATTAATTATAATAAGAAATTGGGTTTTTTTTGCTCAACAAATTTTATTTTATATTTTGGTTTTAATTTTAATTAATTTAAATATGTAATCTTTTTATTTTATTTTATTTTAAATTTATATTGTAAAATTTATTTTTTATATATTGAATTTTTTTTTGTGTAATCTATTTATATTAAGCAGTATAAATAAATAAATCAATAGTAATACAATTAAAAGAAAACCTCGTTTGGTATTTAAAAAGTGTGCCCAGATTCAAGGAATTCATTATTTCGACGTATATTGATCTGTTGCGAGGCAAAAATCAATCAGCCTTCTTGTGTCTTTAGCAGTGAAAGTTAATTTAAAAATATATCAATATGACATTATCACAGCTTATTTGAATGCAGATCTGAAAGAAAATATATATAATGTAATATAAGAATACCAGAATACCTTCAAGAATTTTATAAACTAAATTAAGATGATAAAGACCACAAAAACAAAGAATATCAACTTAACAAAGCCATATACTGCTTGAAACAGAGTGGAAAAGCATGGTACGTAAATTTGGATGAATGTTTAATAAAATTAGGTTTCGCAAAATTGTGGAACCTTATATTTATCAAAAGCAAGATAGGAATGATTATACTTACCTCGAAATATACTATACTATGGATGGAGATATAATTCTGGCTACAAACAATAACAAAAATAATAAATAGTTTAAAACTGAAATTCACAAAATATTTTGATATAAAAGATGCAGGTTGTTTATCGGAATCGAATTTAATTAATAGTGATGGAAATATAACACTAACACAAACAAGTAACACAAAAAACACTAACACAAAAAAATTTCAAAAAAGAAGAATGCAACACAGTAAAATTAAATTGTATTCGCCTTGACGTTGGCAGTAATACCGAAATATATATAGACTTTATATAAAATAAATAAATATAATATTTTAAGAATTATAAAAATAAAATATTAATAAAATTATTTTGTGGACAAAAAGTATAAATAAAAAACAATTTTTTTTACTCAATAAATCTAATAAAGATGTTCCACAAACTTACGGTTGAAAAAATTCAAGGATATAACACAGTAAAAGTCTCTATGGATCCAAACCCGTGAGTTTCAAACAATATGGCTCATCATGACAAAGACGACTTATCAGCAATACCTTATCAAAATCTTATAAATTTAATTATTATATAAAGATAAAAAATGATACCTGTGAACATTGACACAAGACCAATATTTATAAATAGATGAGTTTTTTTCCAGTTTCCAAATAATTTATTTAATTGGTATTATTTACCTGCAACTCTTCTAGTCTTTCTATTGATAAAAATTTTGATGATTCAATTTTCACTGAAATTTGGAAAACAGCTGGTAATTTTTTAAAACCTGACCGTTTTTTTGAAATGAATTTTTCCCATTTATTTTTTAATGGTCGTATTATGAAACTTAATTCTATTATTTTTTTGTATAAAATTATCTATTTAGACGTTTTTTTGACCTGATTTAACAATATCAGCCCTTTTGTGATTTCTTCGACTGACAGAATGAATTGATTGTTGGTTTGTTCGCAAGTAAAATTTTGAGTTTTCAAGAGGTTTGGAATATAAAGGGTCTTTCAGATTGAGTTTTCAAAAGTAAATAATTAAAAGACATAAAAATTGAATTGAAACTGGAAAAGTTTTTATTTATTTTTGAAGTACAATGTTTGTCATTTATACTCTGAAAATGATATCTTCCATGTAACCACCTCTTATATCTCTACAGTACCTGATTGTTTTATCAAAATTTTTGGGTCACATTCTAGCATAGTTGCGGCTCTATCTCACCAATAACTCGAATAATTTCTGCTTTGAATGCTTTAACGTTTCGAGGATTCCTTGTAGACCTGTTCTTTCACATAACCTTAGAGAAAGAAGTCTAACGGTGTCAAATCGCAGGATTTTGAAGGCCAAATCATGTCACCGAATCTGGAAATAACACGGTCTGGAAGCTTTGTATGCAGTAACTGCAGTGTCTGGCTGTGTGACACTTAGCCCCACCTTGTTGAAACCAGATGTCCTCAGTATTAATATTTTCCAGTTTTGGCCATAAAAAAGTTATGATCATGTCTCGATATCTGACACCGTTAACGGTTGTGGCTCTTCCAGCATCATTTTCGAAAAAGTACGGACTAATCACACAACCGGACTACAATGCACAATAAACAGTGACTCTTTGTTTTACAGTAATACAGTTTTTCTCTTCCTAAATACAGTTTTGTTTATTAACGTAGCCACCGATCAAGAAATGTGCTTCGTCCGAAAAGATGATTTTTTTTTTAAAAAAGCTTCAACTGTCAAAATGACATTACATATGGGTGCCTTCAATGTTTGAAGTGTGTTACACAGGCGCCTACTTTGAAAACTCAATTTGAAAGACCCTTTACAAGCTGAACTGTTGATGTTAACAATATCAATTGCGTTACGGATTAAAAAAATTCAAATGATTTACAGGTTTTTGTTAAACCGATGTCATTGTTGTTTATTAGAACTTCTGAATATCGAATGTCAAATTATATTGCCTTAATATTTTACTGGTTTAATTAACAACTAATCATAAATTTTACCAGTAGTTAATGGAATGTAAATAATATAAAAAAGATTTGAGTTGTCTGTTTGACTTTTACTTTTGGAAAATTTAATGCTACTTCTGGAGAAGTAAAAGGTATTTTATCTAAAAATCTGATTGATTTTTTATTTAAAAATCATCATAATCCCTGGAAGTCCCAGGATCTTTTAATTTTACGCATTTTTAAATTTTCCATAAATTTTTTGATCTATGTAAGTTCATAACTAAGATAAGGAAATATGGAAGTGTTCTTGAAAGTGTCTTGTTGTAGCATAATATTAGTATCATTGATTTCTTTTTCATATAAACTTAATTCAATAATGTGGATTAATTTGAAGTATCCCTTTGGTATTTGAGCCGTGCCTGTATTAATTGTAATCTATAAAGGAAAGAAGATAACAAAAAAGAAAAAAAAAATTACTTTTATGAATAATTCTACCAGATTCAGTATTTCTTTTTACATCTTTCTCTTCATTTCGAATCTATTTGTTTACTGTATTTAACAAAAATAACTTGACCTGGTATGTAATATTTTATTGATTTTCCGCGTTTATTACGTTGTTTAATACCTTTTTCTTGTTTTGATTTAAGTTTTTCGATGTTATCAAGACATCATGAGAGATGCTGATAAACTTTATGATAAAATTCAACTATAGACTCGTTTTCTTGTACCAGAATAGTCATTTGATATTCCAAAGTTCCTACATCACGTTTATCTGCATTTGGCAAAGTTAGATATTTTAAAATTTCTTCTAAGTTTACAGAAGTATTGTAAGATTGTAAAACCGTGTCAGCATTCCCGATAATTTTATTTCTTATAGTACTAAGGATGCTGTATCCTATGCTATATTGATGCTATATAATCGCCAACTTCCAACTCACAATTGGAAGATTACCAAACTAGGGGAAGTAGTAGGAGAATCCCGACAGGCGTTGGTCATTGTCAATAAGGACTCGCTACAACCCCTAGCGAAAGCCAAAGGAGTCATTAGTTACGGCTTCACAGCGCTTACACTGAAGGTGTACAAGAAGGATGAGGTGGAGGCCTGAAGGAGCATCGGTGAAGGAGCAAGTCAAGCCCAAGAGGCAGACTCTGACCGATCCGATGTCATTGACGTAGCATCCTCCTCGGCTTCAAAGAGAGTAAATGATGTCATCAAGGCTGACGGTGAAGAAGATCTACTTAGATCTGATTCTGACAGATCTAAGTTGTTGCGACGTATCTTCCTCACGACTCGCAGGATTCACTCCTTCCATTTAATCTGGCATGGTTGGTAGTGGATGCTAGAAGGATGAACATTGGGGTCATCATAAGCTCATCTGGGGTGGTTCGGATACCAAAGAAAGAGGTGAGTCAATTTTTGATTACATTTTAAGCACTAACCTTCTTATCTGTAACATTGGCAGGGAACCTACCTTTGTTACTAGTAATAGGCAAGAAGTCCTGGACATAACCTTAGTCTCGGACTTCATTTATTCTAAAATATACTCATGGAAAGTTTCTGATGAGCATTCCTTCTCAGATCACAAATACCTTGAGTTCAGTCTGGACGAAAGTCCTCCAATAAAGTCAGTCTATCGAAATCCTAATAGAACTGACTGGAACAAATATAGGGAGCACTTAAAGTCTACGCTTCCCTCCTTAACACCTGGAATTCCTAAAAATATCCAGGATCTAAATAGCCTAGTAAACGTTTTTACTAAGGCCTGCAATAAGCCCTCAGAGCATTCGTGTCCCATCAGTAAGCCTAGGGGAAAACCTAAACCACCTTGGTGGAATGATGAAATCAAAATTCTAAGGAAAGATAGTAGGAGGGCTTTTAATAATGCCAAAAAACGAATGAGGTACAGGACTGGAGCTCTTATAAAACGGCTCTTAGTCAGTACAAAAAAGCACTTAAAAAGGCGAAAAGAGACACCTGGAGACTATTCTGTGGAGGTATAGAAAACGTCTCCGAGGCATCTAAACTTAGGAAAATTCTATCGACAAACCCCATGGTCCCCAGCCTTCTTAAAAAAGAGGATGGCAGTTGAGCTACCACAAGCGAGAAGTCGTTGGAATCACTTTTAAAAACCCATTTTCCTGGATGCACAAATAACAGCTCAGAGGTGGCTTGTGTTCTGAATCATCCCCCTATTATTTCAGAGATGGTGGTGGTTACAGGAGACAAACTACAATGGGCTATAGATAATTCCAAACCATTCAAGTCAAGCGGACTGGATGGAATTATACCCGCTGAGATCCAGCAAACTGCATCTACTACCCTGGCTTGGCTAAAAAGCATTTTCTGTAGTTGTCTTAATTTGGGGCTTATCCCGGATTAATGAAAAGAGGTCAGATTAGAGTTCATATCCAAGGCCGGCAAAAGCAGTCAAGTCTATGCGAAGGACTTTCGGCCTATAAGCCAGTCATCCTTCCTTCTAAAAACCTTAGAAAGAATGATCGACATCCATATCCGCTGCAACTTAGATAAAAATCTGTTGTAAGCCACTCAACATGCTTACTGTAAAGGGAAGTCAGTGGATACTGCACTTCACACTTTGACGAGCTCGATTGAAAGATCTTTAAATTGGAAAGAGTATACTCTTGCAGCTTTTATAGACATTGAGGGAGCGTTTAATAACGTCAATCAGGCAGCAATTGTAGACGCACTCATAAGCCTAGGAGTTGAACCGGAGCTAAGGGCACTGACAGCTAATATGCTAAATAGCAGGGCCATCAGTGCCAACTTAGGCAAAGCTTCAGCAAGGAGGGGTGCTATCTCCCCTTCTTTGGAATATGGGGGTAAATAAACTGCTTAAAATCTTGGAAGAGACGGGCTGCACAACAATCGTCTGTGCTGACGATGTTTCTGTCGTGGTCAGTGGCAAGTTGCCTGACAGTCTTAGGGAGGCTTTGCAACTTGCACTAAACAAAATCACAACATGGGCTACATACTGTAGACTGTCAGTAAATCCACAGAAAACAGAACTGGTCCTTTTTACAAGGAAATATAAAATTCCTAAAATAAAACCGCCTTCGTTAAATGGCTGCACTCTTGCCTTTAGCGAAACGGCGAAATTTCTGGGTCTAACTCTAGACAGGAAGTTAAGCTGGAAAGCTAACATCTTAGAAAGAGTGAAGAAGGCCTCAATAGCACTCTACTCGTGTAAAAAAGACATTGGTAGGAAATGGGGGCTTCAGCCATACATGACTTACTGGCTATACACATCCGTAGAAGGTGGAAGGCTATCGATAAAGAGGTCAACCGCAAAGCAATCGCTAGGGTCCAAATAACTGCCACACTATGTATTAGTGGCTCTTTAATAACAACCTCTTCTGCGGCATTAGACGTCATACTTAATCTGATGCCTGTAGAATATTATAGTAAATTTGCAGCCGCAAACACAGATGTGAGATTAAAAGCTACATCCCAGTGGATCAATTCACGAGAAGGTCACTGGGATATTATAAACCAATTCAAGTCTACTCCCGCCTTGGTGGACTACACGTCCCCCACTTACTTCTTCGGGAAATCTCATGTGACGAGCATCCCAAGTCGTGAGAGTTGGAACAGTGATGACCTTCGAAGGAGTACAATTCTACACGGATGGTTCAAAAATGAACAGCAGTGTAGGATGCGGGGTCTTCTCATAATTTCCGATTACCAGACCATTTTAGTGTCTTCCAAGCGGAAATTATGGCAATTCAAGAAGCCTTGATTCTACTGAATAGAAGCGTTTTGACTGTGAAGCTGTCAGACAGTCAGGCTGCGTTAAAATCTCTGGAATCAATGCACAAACATGCACAGCCTCGAAGACTCAACATGCACAACTTGCACGATGAATCAGCATGAAGACTGTAATAAACTGCCAAAAACTTCTTAACGACATGGCCAAGCAGTTTAGCATTCAGCTTTGCTGGGTACCAGGTCATCGAGGTATTCCGGGAAATGAAAAAGCTGACGAACTCGCAAGAATTGAAAAATACAGCCTTACAAGTTTTGCCGGATAGGGCAGGACTAGGGGGTACCTCTATCCACAAGCAAAACGTTATTTCGAAAGGAAATAACGGATATGGTAAATTACAAATGGTCAAACTTGACCTCGTGCAATACCACAAGATTGATATGGCCCAAAACCGATTCAAGACGATCCAGTGATCTGGTTTCTCTCAAAAGGGCAGACATTGGAATGACAATGGGTATAATCACCGGTCATTGTCTAATGGGGAAGCATGCCAGAAGACTTGGCTTATCCGCAAACGACTATTGTAGAGTCTGCAAGGATGAAGAAGAGGAGGAAACTACTCTACGTCTCCTTTGCACATGCTCGGCCTTGTTGGTAAGAAAGAATACCCATTTGGGGCAATATCTCTTCGACAGCCTTAGCGATCTGGCATGTAAAAATGTGAATTGTATTCTTCGCTTTGCAAAAAGCTCAAATTGGTTTTAACGAGTGGGATAGAAAAGCTTTTATGTGGTATCACAATCGACCAAATACGGTATTAGTGTGCCTTTTTGGCAGCCACCTTAACCTAACCTAAGGATGCTATAATATTTGATTGTTCCCTTAAGATATTTATAAAGTTTTAATACTCTTTCTACATTCTTTTTCTAATTACCAAATTCTCCAGGTTGTCCAGAAAATTCTTTAATATTTTTAACTATGTCCGGTAACTTATCAAGTGATCTCAGTCATGATTCAAAAATATATGGTTAAAAAAAAATTTTTTTTTTTTGTAATAGGGATAAAATGTTTGCTTGCAAAAATTATATAATTAATATAGTTAGTAACTTAAAGATAATAATTATGATTATTTTTTACAAAATACTTATTTATTTTTTTATAATTTTTTAATTTTAATTTTTAATCTTTTTAAATTAATTTTCATTTTTTTTTTATGAGCTCAATGTATCTAATGTGTAGATTTGTCTTGTGTTTCTTATATAAGTAGTTCTGTTGTTGATTTCCAGTTGTCCGATCATTATATAACTTGCCTTGCAATCATTCACGATGTTCCTGATGATAGTGTGAGTTATTCGGCTAGTCAACATTATAATACTGATTTTAATAAATTGAATAACCACCTCAGGGGTGAATTATAGTATGAAGTTTATTCTGAACCAAACCCCTCGAAAGCATTTAACAACTTTGTTGTATTATTAAATCAACATTTAAATTCCAGTAGGATCACCAATAGCAATAATATAAATAATTTAAAAACAAAAAAACTTAAACCATGGATTAATTCTTATTTATTAAACAAAATTAATTTAAACAAGTAAATGTAACAGTAAGTCGATGCAATCGACTTATTAATACCCTACACCTGAATAATTCGAATTAAATTAAAAATCCATAAGTGTTTTTGGCAGCTGCTTGAACTTCTTCTCTTTTCTGTCTTATTCAACTCGAATTTCAAGAACGTAAAAAAGGCATCCGCTTGGGATATGCTTGACACCCTTGTACAAAATTTTAAGTGTCTATCTTAATTATTTTCGAGGATTGGTAGTCCTTGGGAGGTTTGTGTCAGCTACCCGAATTGCCACTCCAATTCACGAATCCATCTCAGGAACATAAAGAAAACTTGACAAAACACCATTCTATTAAATTTAAAGGTTCTACTTTTGATGGTTTTGGAGATATGCTCGTTGCTCTTGTGCTCGTCTGGAAGTTTCCAAAATACGAACCCATGGTTCAAATTCTTTCAAATGTCAGTTTCCAATTTTACAGAAAAGAAAACATAACAGAACACCTTTGTTCTAAAAATAAAAGTTATATCTTTGTTGGTTGTGGAGATATACTCGTTTGCTCTGGGGCTCGTCCGGAAGCTTCCAAGATTTGAACCCATGGACCAAATACTCACAAATTTCAGAAACATAAATCAAACATGAAGGAACACCATTGTGCCTAAATTAAAGGTTATATCTTTGTTGCATTTGGAGATAATATCATTTGCTCTGAGACTCGTTCGGAAGCTTCAAAAATCGGAACCCAAGGACCAAATCCTCTCAAATTTCAGAGACCTAAATCAAACAAGAAAGAACACCATTCTGCCAAAAGTAAAGGTTATATCTTTATTGGTTTTGGAGATAATCTCATTTGCTCTGGAGCTCGTTCGGAAGCTTCCAAAACCAAACCCATGGACCAAATCCTCTTAAATTTCAGAGACATAAATCAAACACGAAAGAACACCATTGTACCAAATTCAAAGGTTCTACCTTTGTTCGTATAGGATATAATCTCATTTGCTCTGCGGCTCGTTCGGAAGCTTCCAAAATCCGAATCCACGATTCAAATTCTTTCAAATTTAAACCCATGGCCAAATCCTCTCAAATTTCAGAGACCTAAATCAAACATGAAAAAACACCATTCGGCCAAATTTAAAGGTTATATTTCTGTTGTTTTTGGAGATAATCTCATTTGCTCTGGGGCTCGTTCGGAAGCTTTCACAATCCAAACCCATGGGCCACATCTTCTTAAATTTCAGAGACATAAATCAAACTGGAAGGAACATCATTATAAAAAATTTAAAGGTTCTATCTTTGTTGGTTTTGGAGATAATATCGTTTACTCTGGGGCTCGTTGGGAAGCTTCCAAAATCCGAACCCATGGACCAAATCCTCTCACATTTCAGAGACTTAAATAAAACATGAAAGAACACCACTCTGCCAAATTTAAAGGTTATATCTTTGTTGGTTTTGGAGATAATCTCATTTGCTCTGGTGCTCGTTGGGAAGCTTGCAAAACCCAAACCCATGGACCAAATCCTCTTAAATTTCAGAGACATAAATCGAACGGGAAGGAACATCATTGTACAAAATTTAAAGGTTCTATCTTTGTTGGTTTTGGAGATAATCTCGTTTGCTCTGGGGCTCGTTCGGAAATTTCCAAAATCCGAACCCATGGACCAAATCCTCTCAAATTTCAGAGACTTAAATAAAACATGAAAGAACACCACTCTGCCAAATTTAAAGGTTATATCTTAGTTGGTTTTGGAGATAATCTCATTTGCTCTGGTGCTCGTTCGGAAGCTTCCAAATCCAAACCCATGGACCAAATCCTCTCAAATTTCAGAGACATAAGTCGAATGAGAAGGAACATCATTGTACAAAATTTAAAGGTTATATATTTGTTGCTTTTGGAGATAATCTCATTTGCTCTGGTGCTCGTTCGGAAGCTTGCAAATCCAAACCCATGGACCAAATCCTCTTAAATTTCAGAGACATAAATCGAACGGGAAGGAACATCATTGTACAAAATTTAAAGGTTCTCTCTTTGTTGATTTTGGAGATAATCTCATTTGCTCTGGTGCTCGTTGGGAAGCTTGCAAAACCCAAACCCATGGACCAAATCCTCTTAAATTTCAGAGATATAAATTGAACGGGAAGGAACATCATTGCACAAATTTTAAAGGTTCTATCTTTGTTGGTTTTGGAGATAATCTCATTTACTCCGG
This sequence comes from Poecilobothrus nobilitatus, assembly GCA_947095535.1. NCBI lineage: Eukaryota > Metazoa > Arthropoda > Insecta > Diptera > Dolichopodidae > Poecilobothrus > Poecilobothrus nobilitatus. The sequence continues at coordinate 78,681,103 of OX352772.1, read as the reverse complement.
AATCATTCGGAAGCTTCCAGAATCCGAACCCATGGACGGATTTTGTCCAGATTTACTTAGAACTTAGTCTTTCTATCGTAATTAGAAACCTACTATATAAATTTCATCAAGATAGCTTCATTAGTTGTTGAGTTATCGTGTAAACGGACGGACCGACGGACATCGCTAAATCGACTCCTGAGGTGATCCTGATTCAGAATATATATACATGTCTATACCTAACTCGCTTCCTTTTGGTGGTTACAAACACCATACCAAAGTTAATATACCCTATACTTAATGTGTAGGGTATAAAAATAGATTTTATAAAAAAGTTAAAAAATATATATAATATAAAAAATATATTATAATATAATATAAAAATAATACAACTAATAATAACCATAAGAATAAATATAAACAAGGTAGAATGTATGCCAACGGAACCCTATTGACCAAGGAAAACCGTTAACACACGTAAAAATATATTATCGAATTTTTAATTTTCATGTTTTACTGAAGGAATAAAAAAAATAAAAATGGCAAATATTCAATTGTCTAAAAATAGGAAATATTCAATTTTTGAGGCGTAATAACTCTTAAAGAGACTTATACTAATTTTAAAAGTTCTTTCTTGCCTCAAAATTCAAATCCCTCTGTAGAAGCGTGCCGAAGTTATGAAGATAGAAAAATTATGTAAAATTTGGTTTTCACTATATTTATATATATCACAAATTTGGTTTAAAAACTATATTTATATTTGATATTGAAAGGCAAAAAAATTCCAGTCGAATGGCGTTTTCAGATTGAAAAAATGTTAATCGTAGCATGAAATATTCGCGTTTAAAAATAGGGTTTTTTCAAAGTTTGAGGGGCTGTGGTTGCCTGATAGATGGGGGTACATGAAAATGTTGTTCCACAAAATTAATTTTTTTATGAGACCTACCCATGGTTAAAAATTTTTTTCTCTATCTTTAACGGTGTAGAAGTTTTGTAAACAAACGGACAGACGGACAGACGGACGGACGAACAGACAGACAGACGGACGGACGGACAGAGTAAAAGTAATAGGCACATTTTTTCAAATTTTTTTTGGAAATGTGCTACAAAATGTGTAAAAGAGTTATAGGGAGGTTACTATTTATTTATTTATTTATATTAATATTACATACATAAATGTAATGCAATATTATTGAACCATCGGCTACTAAAGGCCATATAGATTTTTATACTATTATTATATTATCTACTAATATTATTTATTTTGTTTATATTATATACTTTATATATACATTATATTTGGTCGTAAGGGGGGTATGTAAAGAAAAAAACACTTACGACGTGTGCAGGGATCGAACCCATACTCCTTCGGTTAATACACCACACGCCTACTCACCAGGCTACCGAAGCCCCAGGGAGGTTACTATTTATAAAAATAATTATTATAAAATACAATTTAGAATGGCTAAAGGAAATGGCAAAAAAGAATGGGCTATAGTAAATAATTTACTTAATAAATCAAAAAATAACTGCTCCTTACTGTACTAATCTTCTTATAAATGGTGAGATTGTTACTGATTCTAGGGCAAAAGCGAAAGCATTCAACCAATTCTTTTTAAGTCTTGGAGAAAAAATTAGTAATGAAAGTTCTAAAATAAATGATTCATGTAAATGCTTGGCTTCTGATTGTATTCAGAATACATTTATGTTCAGCGCATTTTCTACGTTTGAAGTGCATCATACCATATTGTCACTTAAAAATAATAATTCTTCTACTTCTAATTCTTTTTCTTCTTCTTTTTTAAAAAAATATCCTATAACATAGTAGACGTTCTTTTCCATTTATATAATAAAAGTATTACACTTGGTATATTTCCGGAATGTCTCAAAAATGCTGAAATCGTTCCATTATTTAAAAAGGGTGATACACAGGATGTAAATAACTATAGACCTTTACCAGTGTTATCTAATTTTTCAAAAAATTAATTTCAAAAAATTTTTCGAAAAATTTGTGAAAAGTAGGATTCTAAATTTCTTAAACAAACATAACTTCTTTTCTAATTCCCAATTTAGATTTATCTACAGAAGATGCGCTGTTAGATTTTTGTAATACTATTCACAATGCATTAAATAACAAGAAAAAAACGACTATTTTGTTTGTTGATGTGTAAGGTTGTATGTAAGGCGTTTAATAGAGTTAACCATAAAATTCTATTGCATAAATTATATAAAATCGGCTTTAGAGGTCATATGCATAAATGGTTTTCGTCCTACCTATCAGATAGAAAGCAAAGGATAAAATTAGAAGGTATATATAGTGATAATGCATCAATTTCTCTTGGCGTCCCACAGGGATCTGTGTTGGGCCCCATTCTGTTTTTAATTTTTATTAATTCAATATTTTCTTTAAAATTTCATAGTAATTTAATAGCTTTCGCTGATAATATGGCATGCATCTTTCACAGTGATACAGGTACGAAGTGTGAAACCAGTAATATTAAAATGTTCATTCTAACAACTAATTTGTGTTCCACATATCGCAAGAATTGCTAGTTTGCTGGAATTTAAATGGCAATCGACGGCACTGAGATTCGCTTATAAACCCCGTATGTTGCAGAAATATAAATTAAAGTTGGTAATTTTATATAAAAACTAGGAATTAATGGAAATAAAAATTATCGAATTAAAATTAAAGAAAAGAAAACCAATTAAATTTACAATTAAAATAAAAAAAATGAAATATCAAATCATATTTAAAATTAAATATTAAAAGTTAAAAAATAAATTTAAAAAAAAACTGAATTAAAAATTTATAATATGTGTAAGATTTATACACCGTGAGCTTGACAATACAATTTTTTGCGGACGAGGTTGCACTGCATTCTTAATAATAATATTAATAATAATAAAAATAATAATAATGATAAATAATAAGAATCAATAATAATAATAATAAATAATAATCAATAATAATAATAATCAAAGTTATTGAAATGTAGTTTTAGTTTCGTAAAATAAATAAAATAATATAATAAATCAATTTTTTAATATTCACAATGATTCACAATGATTAAATTCAATATTTGACAATAATTAATTTTAATATCAACTGATTACAATTTCAATTTAATTACCGATTATTACAATTAGACGATCAATTTAGTATCCTAATTAAGACTAAAACTTATTCTAACTTATTCTAAAATATCTGTACTTATATACTAATTTCAATGCATGTTGTGCCACGTGAATTTGTTCTGATGGAAAAAAATAGGCTTGGTAAATTTTAGCGTAAGCGAATTTGGTGGGAACAATTTTATTATAATGGAAAAATTAGCTTGATAAATTGTAGAAGCTAATTTGATGTAAGCGAATTTGATGGGAACAATTTTTATATCGCATAATTATATGATAAACCTGTGGGAACGTAATGTAACATGTGGGCTGTAGTAACTTGACACGCTGTTAACTTCAATAATATTAATAATAATAATAACATTACGAAAATGGATGCACAATCATAATAAATTAATACAATCATTACCAAATGAATATTTCGAAAAGCTGCTTCCGGATCCAAATAGTGACGCAAAGACTATCTGAACTTCAGGTACCCAATAGAATCAAAAAAATTACTCTTGTGGCTATACTATCAATCTTGAGAAACCTTCTGTAACATGGACTAAAAGAACGACATGATCAAAAATAACTAAGTTATTTGATACTATGGGATAGTTAGCACCAATCATCATATCGGTTAAAATCATAATGCAAAAATTATGACTGTTGGATTTACACTGGGATGACGAAATTACAGCTATATTAAAAAGGGATTTAGAAGAAATTAAAAGAATTTCGATTAAAAGGACAATCTGATATTCTGTAAATGATACAGACATTGAACTACATATGTTTTCAGACCCATCTATAAAGGCATACGCCGCTGTCGTGTATCTGTCTACTACAAATATTAGTCACATAAAATGAACTTCCATCATTATTCCTAAAACAAAGATTGCACTAATAAAAACAGTTTCGTTGAAATTATACTTGCTTGACTAAAAAATCATCCCACAAAATGGACAACTTCGTTGCCAACAGGTTTTCACACTTTCATAAACTAGTTGGTCAAAATATCTGGAATCATGTGCGGACAAAACAAAATCCTTAATATATTTATTCCTTATTTATTTAATCCTTATTAATATATAATTCGCATAAACATTGACCGAATAAAAGAGAAACTCATACAAGTCTTGAACAAAGAAAAGTTCAGGTAAATCTTACAATTCAGAACAATCCAAGAAAAAGTAGCTATCTGAAATCACATAAGATCCAAAACTCATTCAAACTTTTAATAAAACGATCTCAACAAGAATATTTTAAACAGAAATAAATAATATGTGTTCAGAAAATAACAATAAATTCCAAAAAATTCCGTTAATAAAATTGCATCCCCTATTAAATGAAGAAGGTATTTTACAAGTAGGTGGTCGTCTTAAATTTTCAATATTTCCGTATTCAGAAAAACATCCATTTATTTTATGCGACAAAGATATTTTTACAAAATTGTTTATCGACACGGTTCATAAAGAGTGTCTACATGGGGGAACACAATTGATGATGTCCATATGAAGAAAACAAATCTGGATTACGCTCGAAACGCTATTCGTTGGCTGCGACCAGAACTCAACTGATAGGCGGTTAGTAACCGATATATCGGCAGAAAAACTTATAGCTTCGTTTAAGAGATTTTATTCTCGTCGTGAATTGTGTACAGATCTATATTATGATTATGGTACTAATTTTGTTGGCGCGAATAAAGTACTGAAAAACCAAAAACATTTTATGGTAAGCAAAATCAAATAGAGACAGCGGAAATATATCAGAGTGAATTTTCATTTCAATTCACCTGGTTCACCACATTTCGGTGGTCTATGGGAAGCCGGAACTCCTTCAACTAAATATCACTTATAACGAATCTTGAATAATAATGCACTTACGTATAAAGAATTTGCCATAATATTAACACAAATCGAAGCATGCAAGAATTCGAGGGCATTTTATGAAATGGCAGGTGATCCTCAGGACTTATCAGCCCTAACGCCAACTCATATTCTAATAGTTGATCGCATGTTAGATCTACCTCAACTATTTGTTTAAAATATAAATGTAAGTAAATTGAATTTTTGGCAGCATCTGCAACATGAACTACAAACCTTTTGGCGACTAACAAGTTGTTAAAAGTATGAATAACAATTATATATTTTTAGCAAGTTGTTATTCCTAACAACTTAATAATATAGGGTTGCATTAAAATTGACGAAAGTGTGACTTCATTTTTCTAAATTTTTTTAAAAAATTTTTTTAACGATTTTTTGCATTTTTTTTACTCGATAATAATAATGATTACGTAAGTATACTTATATAACTCACGATATGTAAATCGTATATGTCACTGATGAATGAATGATATATAATAGATATGTATAGTATAAATTATTATACATTTGGCGCTTAGTATTAAATGGTACTATAGCATATTTGGAAAAGTTTTGGATTGATAATCGTTTTGTGGTTAAAATCTGCTTTTGAAGAATGTGTAAACATATAGTTTGAATATATGTATAACACATAGTTCTAGAAATTATAAAATTCACCCAAATTATTTTAAAATACTAAAAAATTTAAAAAAAAATATTATAAGCAGAGTGAAAGGCTATAAACATACTAATGGTTCGTACGAGTATGTATATATTTTGTTATATTGTTGAATATGTTCTTCGGAACAATAAAAAACATACACAATTTTGTGGTTGGTCTTAAGACTGATTTTTATTTTATATCTTTTACTTATTTATATTAAAATTTACATATTATACTTATTGTTAACATAAGCATTTCGTAACATAAAACAATAAAATTACTTAATACTAATTTTCGAAATGCTTATGGATTTGTTTTTATTAAAATTTATTAATTAAAATTTACTACTGAAATGCTAAGTTGCATTTCTTGTTATTGATTAATTTATTTATCAAAAGGTGAATAAGTTTTAGGTACTTTTATATCAATCAAGGTTAATAGATTCAAAGTTCAAAAACATTGTTAATACTTAAAGTTTCCAAACTTTGAATGTACAACTGGAATATATATATATAATTGAATATATTATAATCTTTTCAAACCGTTGCAAACGTATTTAAACTTGAAATTCAACGTGAAAAATTTATGATATTCATCAATTGAATACATTTGTTCAACAAAATATTGCAAACATGAATCAACAGCAAAAATACGTATACGACACTATTATTCAGGCTGTCAATTCTGGAACTGGTGGAATCCATTTCCTTGATGCGGCAGGAGGTACTGGAAAAACTTATTTGATTGCGTTAATTTTGGCAAAAATACGGTCAAACAGCAATATATCATTGGCAATACCTTTCTCTGGAATTGCAGTTACTTTGCAAATAACAGAAACATCAATATGCAATATTTCAACAACATTTGGGATGGCGGAAGTATTTCAAAAATGTATGATTATTATTTGGGATGAATGCTCAATGGTACATAAAAAATCATTAGCATCATTAGATCGTACATTGCAAAACTTTGAATATATAACTTACAGCTATGTGAAAGTTGACAGAGGCAACTGTATTCTTCCTCGTTTTAAATTATAGTCTATTTTGTTATAAAAATTAGTAGCGAGATGAATTGTAGTTGAAAGACCAAATAGTGTTGTCCTTTTACGACCAACATGCAGTGATTGCTGATTTCGAACATTAATGTTATGATGTTCTCTGCGTCTAGTTAATGGTGTTGAAGTGTGAAAATTATCATGGTATATATTATGTATGTGTAGAATAAATTTTACTTGTATCAGATCTTTAAGTGTTTTTATTACAATTATTTGCGCTATGAATATACTGTGTTTTATCAACCCTTTTACTGATAGAGATTTTGTAAGGCTTTGTATTTGTTTTGTATTACTTTTATATCTTGTATGTTTTGATTTGTTGCTGTTCCTCACAAATTTATGCCATATATTAAATGACTATGAAGAAGGGCAAAATAGATTTGCTTTTTCACAGAATTGGGTAACACATATGATATTTTTTTAAATACCCCAGCAATTGACGAAAGTTTTCTAGCTAAATACGATGTATGCACGTTCCACTTGAATTTGGAATCTATCCAAAAATCTAGATATTTATATTCTTCAACTTGCTCCATTCCTTATTCATACTATATTGTAGATCCGTATATCATCCGTAATATCATCCGTGTACAAAAATATTTCTGCGTTTATGTCAATTTGCTGGATACCCTCAATATATACCCTCAATGTATAGTAAAGAGTAATGGTCCTAAAATGCTGCCTTGCAGTATCCCAAATTTGGTCTTTTCTGAGTCACTTATGCTACTCCCAATTTGTGTGTACTGAATAGGATTACTTAGGTAAGAAGCAAACCAATTAAAAGCCTTACCCTTAACGCCAAACGATTGTAATATTTTAAGAAGTATTCTAGGTTCAACCAAATCGAATGCTTTAAATAAATCCATGAAGACTAGAGATACTGATTTTTTCTTATCTTTTAAGCTTTGTACAAAGGTAACCATGTCTACCAATGCCATTTATGTGTTAGATTTTTTCCTAAAACCATATTGCCGTTTGGATAATAAGTTATTGCTATGTAGAAATTTGTATATTTGTGAATTAACAACTTTTTCAATGATTTTTGCTAATACTGTTCCTATGCAAATTGCACGGTAGTTATTTGGATCCTGTTTATCACCCGATTTAAAGACAGGTACCAGTCTTCCGATTCTGTGATCTGGAACCACACCTTCTCTTATAGATTTATTTACTATTATTGCTATTTGTTCACATAGCGTTTCATTGAAATTTTTTAACATGTTCGATGAAAGATTTAAGTCGTCTTTTACTTTTAAATTGTTAAGGCTTTCAATTGTATGGAAGATAATATTCTTATCTAATGTCTCAAATTCGAAAGATTTAGTTGTTTTTGCTTTTGTGTAATGTATTTTATCTTCACATTTATTGGCTAGTATTTTCCCTACCGTAGTAAAATTTCTGTTTAATGGATTTATTTTTATTTTTTCTTCTTTTTCTGATAGTCCCTGAAGGAAGTCTGACGTTTCTTTTTTTCTATTTTTACCATCATAATTAGTTCATTAATGCAACACCAAGTCTTAGTAGAGTTTTGAATATTTTCTTTAAATTTGTTTTCAAAATATAATTTTTTTATACTGGTCACCTTATTTCTGTAGTAGTTATAATGATTTTCTAATTCTATATTCGATGTACCATTCCTCCTTTAGAGTACCAGAAATGTTTGACTTCCATTATACAAATCAATTCCTTATCGATCCAAATTTTTTTTTTATTATAGAAATTTTTCTTTACTTTCATGCTTTACTGATGCTGAATCGATTTTAGTTTTCATTTTTAAAATAAATTCAGAAAGAAACTCTTCACAATTTTTCAAAGGATTAATAGTAATTAATTTTTCATTCAGTAATCGATTCAATACGTGGAAGTTGGTAACCTTATTGTATGTGGAAGTGGATTGTGTGGAACTTGTTGACTTTTGCTTTTTGTTTGTATTAATATGTGATAAATTAATTGTTTCTGTTAAATTGTTAGTGTATATGTGATCAATACATATTTTAGTTACATTTCTAGTAGTGATATTTTTATTACATATATATTAAAAGAGTTCATTATCATGTAATTTATGGAGTTATTATTTTTTTGTGTATTACTCAATAAATTTAAATTAAAATCACCTAAAAATTAAGTGTTTTTATTACAATCAGTGCTTGATAGACAATTTTCTAGTTCTAGCATAAATTTTGTGAATTGTTCAGATACTTCTGTAGGCGATCTGTACACATAAGATTGAAAGAAGATCCATTTTTTGCTATATTGACACTAAGAAAGCTGTTATTGTCATTGCTATACGAGTACATTTTAGAGTATGCATATTTATTGTTAATAAAAATTCCACAACCACCACCTTGTTTAACTGGATGACAAGAACATATAAAAGAAAAATCAGACAAATTAATATATTTTACTTGTTCACTTTTCAACCATGTTTCAATAACACAAATAACATCGATTGAATTATTTTGTGTTTTTAGGATGATCTCAATTTCATCTATTTTGTTTTTAATATTGCGGGTATTAAAATATAAAATTATAAAATTTTTGCTTTTGAAGGTTAGGTGAACTTCATTTAATGTATTAGGAAACTTATTGCTTGGGTTAATTTCGAATATGTTTGAATCATTACAGTGCGAATATCATTTAGGTTGTTTACATGAATTATTTTACTTCTTGCATGCTTTCGGATTATTACCATTTACTCTTCATAATTTATTACACTTGCCACAAATTGAAGTTGAATTACTTTCCGCCATCTTGAAAAATGTTAGTATAGTGTTGCTAAATTATTGAAAATATATTTACATATAAATATTTTAAGCATGTGTTTTGTTGGTATTGGATATTCAAATGAGATTGAAATTTATAAGAAGCAGGTAGTATTGATATTGGTATAATCATAAGTATTGGTATAATCACAATTCGAAGCATGTGAATATAAATAAAGAATTTGATAAAATGCATAAAGAAACTAATTTGTGAATATACTAATCACATTTATATTGATTGGTAAAAATTTTAAAAATATAATATGACAAGTTTTTATGATTTATCTTTAAAGGTATTAATTATGTAAAATAATGCAAATTTATAAATAACATATCATTTAATTATTTTATATGTGATCGTGATCGCTAATATTTACATATGTATTTAAATATAAATGAAATCAATAGAGCACTACTAAGGTGTCATCATTTATTGAATGCCTCTAATATTTCATCATAATATTTAAAAAAAGCAGCTATCAGAATCACTTGTTTATATGATTCAGTTTGAAATACATTTAAAAAAAGTATAACTAAATTTAGTAATTTTCATTTAGTTTGTGATCGTGATAATATGTAATGAAAAATGAATTGATTTCTTTTCTACATCAAATATTAGTATTCATTTGATTGGATATTATTAATTTGCCTTTAATTACCTGCTGAAGTTTTTTAAAACTTTTACAGTTTATTTTTAATAATATGTATTAGTTAATAAAAAGATAACATTTTTAGTAATATAAATTGTTATTTTTATTTTTTTAATTTGGATTTTTCTAAAACTTTTAGTCTATCGGCTAATCTAAAATATATCTAACATTTTTATTTTATGTTGATAACCACTTGCGTTTATCTAAAACTAATCGGCAAATCTTAAATTAGTCATTTCTATTATTTTATTTGAAGCATATATTTTTAAGTTTTTAAAATGAAGATTGTTTTGAAATATAGTTTTAAAACATTTAAATTGATACGTAATTACGCTTAAAAAATCTTTATGAGGGTTTTTAAGAAATGTTTCGGTATAAGATATATATGTTCATATTTAATAAAAAAATCTGATGGTAGTTTTAGAGGTAAATTTTCTACTAATATTTTCTTGCAGTTAAGGCAAATATTTAAGGGCGTTTTCCACGACAATCCAAATCTTGAAATACAGAAACATAATAATAAATATTAATAGCGAATATACGATTATAAAATATCATTAAGAAAATATACAAATGTTCTCTAAAATAAAAAGAATAAATTTATGAAGTATGAACTTTTTTCGAATATTAACATTGCTAATATGAAACAGAAATAATAAACTTATCACAAATAATAACTCGATATTTTTTTCATTTTTTCGAAATATAATTTTCATCATTTATTTCATCAATATATTTATTAGTAGTTGCTGCGTTCGAAAGAGTCATATTTTTTATATTGAAACTTTTATTCATTCCGAGTTGTCACTATCATCATCACCAAGCAAATTGAAGGAAACGTTACAATTACTTTCTTTTGATAACAATTTTGCTTTTATCAATTGTGATGAAGATATACATATATTAATATTTGATTTGGCTTTCAAACTCATAAGCAGAAGGGTATTTATGCTATAACCCTCTCTACATCTTATGAGCCCAAACAAATCTTCTAATGGATCTTGTTGAAGTTTGCCAGTTAATAAAAATTTAATTTCCGGAATCTCATCATGTAAAAATTCAATTAATTTTTCCAGTGCATTAATGTTTTGCACAATACCTAATAAAAATGTTTGTAAATTTTTTAAAATTCTTAGAATGTTAAATTGAATATTTAAGTTGATGTTGTATATGTTGATTAAAATTGATTATTCAAGTTGATTAAAATTATATCATAATATTTAATCTGTAAATGACAGACATTTAAAACCATTTTACTCAATGATTTACCAACCAACTTTCATTTTTTTCTTTTTAAATGATAAATATTCAGTATAGCCATCTTACAAAATTAATATTTTTCCAAAATTTTCTGATTTTCATTAATAATTTTCTATTTTTATAAAAAACCCATGTAAAGTATATACATATGTATCATATAATATGTATAATCTATACCTATAATATACATATTGAAAAACGACGCTCTTTTATTCCGTTGAATTTTAAATTTTATTTTGTTGTTTTTGCTTTTTGTTTATACCCGTATGAACTATGTTCAAGGGTATAATAAATTTGCCATTACGTTTGTGACACCTTAAAGGAGTCGAGCCAGATATAGTGTCAAAGGTATGGATCGGCTCAGAATCGAATTCTGAGTCGATTAAGCCATGTACGTCCGTCCGTCCGTCCGTCCGTCCGTCCGTCCGCACGATAACTCAAAAAATAAAGGAGCTAGGGGGCTGAAATTTTTTTTACGTCACTTTTGCAAAATTGTTAGTTTTGCTATTTAAATCCAACATTTTCGGTCGGCGGGTTCGAGTAGCTGCCATACAACTTCTATCTTTATATAGAAATAACTCAGTATCTATTCAAGCTAGATTTCTGAAATTTTGCAAATGATGATCAAGTTTTATGGCAACAACTTCTGTAAAATTTGGTTGGGCTGGTGCAGCGGGTTCGGGTAGCTGCCATACAACTTCTCCGTTTAAATGAGAATAACTCAGTGTTTATTGAAGCTAGGAATCTGAAATTTAGTAAAGAGGTGTCGAGTTACATGCCAACAACTTTTGTAAAATTTGGTTGGTCTAGAGCAGCCGGTTCAGACTTCTTGCACCTCTTGGAACCTAATGAAGCTAGGCGTCTGAAATTTTGCAAATGATGATCAAGTTTTATGGCAACAACTTTTGTAAAATTTGGTTGTGGTTGTGCGGCGGGTTCGGGTAGCTGCCATACAACTTATCCGGTTAAATGAGAATAACTCAGTGTTTATTGAAGCTAGGAATCTGAAATTTAGTAAAGAAGTGTCGAGTTATATGCCAACAACTTTTGTAAAATTTGTTTGGCCTAGAACAGCCGGTTCAGGCTTCTTGCACCTCTTGGAAGTTAATAAAGCTAGGCGTCTGAAATCTTGCAAATGATGATCAAGTTTTATGGCAACAACTTCTACAAAATTTGGTTGTGCTGGTGCGACGGGTTCGGGTAGCTGCCATACAAAATCTCTTTTTAAATGAAAAGAACTCAGTGTCCGTCCGCACGATAACTCAAAAAATAGAGGAGCTAGGAGGCTTAAAATTTTTTTACGTCACTTTTGTAAAATTGTTAGTTTTGCTATTTAACTCCAGCATTTTCTGTCCCCGGGTTCGGGTAGCTGTCATACAACGTCTTTCTTTAAATAGAAATAACCCAGTGTCTGTTCGTTCCAGGTATCTGAAATTTTGCGAATGATGATCAAGTTTTATGGCAACAACTTCTGCAAAATTTGGTTGTAGTGGTGTGACGGGTTCGGGTAGCTGCCATACAAAATCTCTTTTTAAATGAAAGAACTCAGTGTCCGTCCGCACTATAACTCAAAAAATAGAGGAGCTAGGAGGCTGAAAATTTTTTTACGTTACTTTTGTAAAATTGTTAGTTTTGCTATTTAACTCCACCATTTTCGGCCGCCGGGTTCGAGTAGCTGCCATACAACGTCTTTCTTTAAATGGAAATAACCCAGTGTCTGTTCAATCTAGGTATCTGCAATTTTGCGAATGAACATCAAGTTTTATGGCAACAACTTCTGCAAAATTTGGTTGTGGTGCTGCGACGGGTTCGGGTAGCTGCCATACAACTTCTCTTTTTAAATGAAAATAACTCAATGTCCGTCCGCACGATAACTCAAAAAATAAAGGAGTTAGGAGGCTGAAATTTTTTTTACGTCACTTTTACAAAATTGTTAGTTTTGCTATTTAACTCCAGCATTTTCTGTCCCCGGGTTCGGGTAGCTGCCATACAACGTCTTTCTTTAAATAGAAATAACCCAGTGTCTGCTCAATCTAGGTATCTGAAATTTTGCAAATGATGATCAAGTTTTATGGCAACAACTTCTGCAAAATTTGCTTGTGGTGGTGTGACGGGTTCGGGTAGCTGCCATACAAAATTTCTTTTTTTTAATGAAATAACTCAGTGTCCGTCCGCACTATAACTCAAAAAATAGAGGAGCTAGGAGGCTGAAAATTTTTTTACGTTACTTTTGTAAAATTGTTAGTTTTGCTATTTAACTCCAGCATTTTCGGCCGCCGGGTTCGAGTAGCTGCCATACAACGTCTTTCTTTAAATGGAAATAACCCAGTGTCTGTTCAATCTAGGTATCTGCAATTTTGCGAATGATGATCAAGTTTTATGGTAACAACTTCTGCAAAATTTGGTTGTGGTGGTGCGACGGGTTCGGGTAGCTGCCATACAACTTCTCTTTTTAAATGAAAATAACTCAGTGTCCGTCCGCACGATAACTCAAAAAATAAAGGAGTTAGGAGGCTGAAATTTTTTTTACGTCACTTTTACAAAATTGTTAGTTTTGCTATTTAACTCCAGCATTTTCGGCCGCCGGGTTCGAGTAGCTGCCATACAACGTCTTTTTTTAAATGGAAATAACCCAGTGTCTATTCAATCTAGGTATCTGAAATTTTTCAAATGATGATCGAGTTTTATGGCAACAACTTCTTTAAAATTTTGTTGTGATGATATGACAGGTTCGGATAGTTGCCATACAACTTCTCTTTTTAAATGAAAATAACTCAGTGTCTATTGAAGCTAGCTATCTGAAATTTAGTGAAAAAGTGTCGAGTTGCATGCCAAAAACTTTTGTAAAATTTGAATTGTCTAAAGCACCCGGTTAAGGCTTTTTGCATTTCTTGGAACTTTATATACATATGTATCATATAATATGTATAATCTATACCTATAATATACATATTCAAAAACGACGCTCTTTTATTCCGTTGAATTTTAAATTTTGTTTTGTTGTTTTTGCTTTTTGTTGTTTTTCTAAAAACATAAAAAAAATTTTAAAATATAGTTTGCATGGTGGGAAATAGAAATTTCACAATATAATTGAATATAAACATCAAAACTTCAGTGGGGAGTTTGGTGCAGTGGTAGAGTGGCCGCTTCTTATACTTTAGAAGTCTTTAGTTTGCAAGTTCGATTCTATTCTATTTTTTTTTTTTTTTTATTTCTAATATTTTATACGAAATAAATTCTTACATATCATAATATTTAATCTGTAAATGACAGACATTTAAAACCATTTTACTCAATGATTTACCAACCAACTTTCATTTTTTCTTTTTAAATGATAAATATTCAGTATAGCCATCTTACAAAATTAATATTTTTCCAAAATTTTCTGATTTTCATTAATAATTTTCTATTTTTATAAAAAACCCATGTAAAGTATTTACATATGTATCATATAATATGTATAATCTATACCTATAATATACATATTCAAAAACGACGCTCTTTTATTCCGTTGAATTTTAAATTTTGTTTTGTTGTTTTTGCTTTTTGTTTTTTTTCTAAAAACATAAAAAAAATTTTAAAATATAGTTTGCATGGTGGGAAATAGAAATTTCACAATATAATTGAATATAAACGTCAAAACTTCAGTGGGGAGTTTGGTGCAGTGGTAGAGTGGCCGCTTCTTATACTTTAGAAGTATTTAGTTTGCAAGTTCGATTCTATTCTATTTTTTTTTTTTTTTATTTCTAATATTTTATACGAAATAAATTCTTACATATCATAATATTTAATCTGTAAATGACAGACATTTAAAACCATTTTACTCAATGATTTACCAACCAACTTTCATTTTTTTCTTTTTAAATGATAAATATTCAGTATAGCCATCTTACAAAATTAATATTTTTCCAAAATTTTCCTATTTTCATTAATAATTTTCTATTTTTATAAAAAAACCCATGTAAAGTATATACATATGTATCATATAATATGTATAATCTATACCTATAATATACATATTCAAAAACGACGCTCTTTTATTCCGTTGAATTTTAAATTTTGTTTTGTTGTTTTTGCTTTTTGTTTTTTTTCTAAAAACATAAAAAAAATTTTAAAATATAGTTTGCATGGTGGGAAATAGAAATTTCACAATATAATTGAATATAAACATCAAAACTTCAGTGGGGAGTTTGGTGCAGTGGTAGAGTGGCCGCTTCTTATACTTTAGAAGTCTTTAGTTTGCAAGTTCGATTCTATTCTATTTTTTTTTTTTTTTTATTTCTAATATTTTATACGAAATAAATTCTTACATATCATAATATTTAATCTGTAAATGACAGACATTTAAAACCATTTTACTCAATGATTTACCAACCAACTTTCATTTTTTTCTTTTTAAATGATAAATATTCAGTATAGCCATCTTACAAAATTAATATTTATCCAAAATTTTCTGATTTTCATTAATAATTTTCTATTTTTATAAAAAACCCATGTACAGTATATACATATGTATCATATAATATGTATAATCTATACCTATATTATTCATATTCAAAAACGACGCTCTTTTATTCCGTTGAATTTTAAATTTTGTTTTGTTGTTTTTGCTTTTTGTTTTTTTTCTAAAAACATAAAAAAAATTTTAAAATATAGTTTGCATGGTGAGAAATAGAAATTTCACAATATAATTGAATATAAACATCAAAACTTCAGTGGGGAGTTTGGTGCAGTGGTAGAGTGGCCGCTTCTTATACTTTAGAAGTCTTTAGTTTGCAAGTTCGATTCTATTCTATTTTTTTTTTTTTTATTTCTAATATTTTTTACGAAATAAATTCTAACATATCATAATATTTAATCTGTAAATGACAGACATTTAAAACCATTTTACTCAATGATTTACCAACCAACTTTCATTTTTTTCTTTTTAAATGATAAATATTCAGTATAGCCATCTTACAAAATTAATATTTTTCCAAAATTCTCTGATTTTCATTAATAATTTTCTATTTTTATAAAAAACCCATGTAAAGTATATACATATGTATCATATAATATGTATAATCTATACCTATAATATACATATTCAAAAACGACGCTCTTTTATTCCGTTGAATTTTAAATTTTGTTTTGTTGTTTTTGCTGTTTGTTTTTTTTCTAAAAACATAAAAAAAATTTTAAAATATAGTTTGCATGGTGGGAAATAGAAATTTCACAATATAATTGAATATAAACATCAAAACTTCAGTGGGGAGTTTGGTGCAGTGGTAGAGTGGCCGCTTCTTATACTTTAGAAGTATTTAGTTTGCAAGTTCGATTCTATTCTATTTTTTTTTTTTTTTTATTTCTAATATTTTATACGAAATAAATTCTTACATATCATAATATTTAATCTGTAAATGACAGACATTTAAAAACATTTTACTCAATGATTTACCAACCAACTTTCATTTTTTCTTTTTAAATGATAAATATTCAGTATAGCCATCTTACAAAATTAATATTTTTCCAAAATTTTCTGATTTTCATTAATAATTTTCTATTTTATAAAAAACCCATGTAAAGTATATACATATGTATCATATAATATGTATAATCTATACCTATAATATACATATTCAAAAACGACGCTCTTTTATTCCGTTGAATTTTAAATTTTGTTTTGTTGTTTTTGCTTTTTGTTTTTTTTCTAAAAACATAAAAAAAATTTTAAAATATAGTTTGCATGGTGGGAAATAGAAATTTCACAATATAATTGAATATAAACGTCAAAACTTCAGTGGGGAGTTTGGTGCAGTGGTAGAGTGGCCGCTTCTTATACTTTAGAAGTATTTAGTTTGCAAGTTCGATTCTATTCTATTTTTTTTTTTTTTTATTTCTAATATTTTATACGAAATAAATTCTTACATATCATAATATTTAATCTGTAAATGACAGACATTTAAAACCATTTTACTCAATGATTTACCAACCAACTTTCATTTTTTTCTTTTTAAATGATAAATATTCAGTATAGCCATCTTACAAAATTAATATTTTTCCAAAATTTTCCTATTTTCATTAATAATTTTCTATTTTTATAAAAAACCCATGTAAAGTATATACATATGTATCATATAATATGTATAATCTATACCTATAATATACATATTCAAAAACGACGCTCTTTTATTCCGTTGAATTTTAAATTTTGTTTTGTTGTTTTTGCTTTTTGTTTTTTTTCTAAAAACATAAAAAAAATTTTAAAATATAGTTTGCATGGTGGGAAATAGAAATTTCACAATATAATTGAATATAAACATCAAAACTTCAGTGGGGAGTTTGGTGCAGTGGTAGAGTGGCCGCTTCTTATACTTTAGAAGTCTTTAGTTTGCAAGTTCGATTCTATTCTATTTTTTTTTTTTTTTTTATTTTTATTTCTAATATTTTATACGAAATAAATTCTTACATATCATAATATTTAATCTGTAAATGACAGACATTTAAAACCATTTTACTCAATGATTTACCAACCAACTTTCATTTTTTTCTTTTTAAATGATAAATATTCAGTATAGCCATCTTACAAAATTAATATTTTTCCAAAATTTTCCTATTTTCATTAATAATTTTCTATTTTTATAAAAAACCCATGTAAAGTATATACATATGTATCATATAATATGTATAATCTATACCTATAATATACATATTCAAAAACGACGCTCTTTTATTCCGTTGAATTTTAAATTTTGTTTTGTTGTTTTTGTTGTTTGTTTTTTTTCTAAAAACATAAAAAAAATTTTAAAATATAGTTTGCATGGTGGGAAATAGAAATTCCACAATATAATTGAATATAAACATCAAAACTTCAGTGGGATATAATCTGTAATTGAATATAATCTGTAAATGACAGACATTTAAAACCATTTTACTCAATGATTTACCAACCAACTTTCATTTTTTTCTTTTAAATGATAAATATTCAGTATAGCCATCTTACAAAATTAATATTTTTCCAAAATTTTCTGATTTTCATTAATAATTTTCCATTTTTATAAAAAACCCATGTAAAGTATATACATATGTATCATATAATATGTATAATCTATACCTATATTATACATTTTCAAAAAAGACGCTCTTTGATTCCGTTAAATGTTTGTTTCGATTAAAAATTTTAGAATATTGGTTGTATGGTAGGAGTAGGAATTTCACAATATAACTGAATATAAAGATTAAAATTTCAGTTTAGTGTTTAGTACAGCGGTAGAGTGTGGGGTTATTAATAGTTTTTTTTTGATTTTGCAAGTTCGATTCAGTTCTGTTTTTTTTTTGTTTTTTTTTTTATATTTTAAACGAAATAAATTCTTACATATCATAATATCATCATAATATTTAATCTGTATTAATAGATATTTAAAACCCTTTTACTCAATGATTTACCATCTTAGGCTTCTTATAATATATACATATATAATAGGTATATATTGAGTTTCCAATACTCAATAAATCAAGGGCAACTTCTAAAAGATAATAATAATCGTGTTTCTACAAAAAATATCATTTACAAAGAAATTTTGAATTCATAAAGGCTTTAATTATTGAAAATTGTATTTTTACATTTTAAATAAAATCATAAAGAAACTATACTGTATATATTGTATTGTAATTGCTAATTAAAACACCTCGAATTTCGAGGGGCGGGCGTATACTAGTAATATTATAAACTATAAAAGTATATTAAATATTGCAATGGATAAAATAAAATAATACTTTTATATCTTACCCGATATACCACATTTATTTACAACATAGTTTTCTTTATATCGGCTTTGAATTTTTAAACATTTTAATAAAGCTTTCATTTCATGCAAATAATTAAAAATTATAGTGCTTTTCTTCGTGATTCCATTTTTATAAATATTCTTGCTTTTAAAGTTATAATATTTAACATTAAAAATATCAAATAAATTATTAATTTTTTGTAAAAACTTTGCTGTTGGTTCAGAATATTTAGAGAGAGATCCGAATTTGTTACTGTCATCTAAAGTTCGAATTGCAGCTGCAACATTATGACTAAATATTTGAGTAGCATATTTTACTTTCATTATCAGAAAGGTATTTGCGTTTATATCCTCGGATTTTATTTTTGGACATATAATACGTACATTTTGCACGCTGTTGATTTCAAATAGTTTCTCCACTAATATCCCTCATCTCCAGATCTTAGATTACAACTCAACAAAATGTTTCTTAACGTTTTTATTAGATATACAAAATCAAAACAAGTAAGTTTGAAATTTTATTAAAAATAAAATTAAAGGACTGGCGAAATATTTTCTAGTATGGTTTGAAGGTTGCCACATATTTTAATTAATACATAAATAGACCTCTTATTGAACTGTTATTTTCGAATACTGCTATTTTCAGCAATCAGATTTCTAATTTTTAACAAATTTTTAAGAAAAAAATTATATAAAATATTATTGAATTTGCATAAATAATATATATATGTATGATAATATTAATTTTGATGCAAACTTCAACAAATAATTTTGTGAATTGCATGAAAATTATTTTGTACCTACATTTATTATAAATTTTAAGATTTTTAAATTTTATTCTTAAAAAAATTTCAAAAATACATACATACATACATACATATGTACTTGTTTTTTACTGGTTTACAATTCAATTAAATTTTTAAAATAAAAATACAAACCATTTTTCATATTATATTACATACCTCAATGGAAGCGACGAATGTTTATTAAAATAATTACGAATACTTATTCCAATAATAGGAAATTCTATACAATGCACACATTTTTGCTTTAATTTTTCAAAATGTACTTCCATACACAATTTGTCTGTAGTTTTTTGTCAATTCAAAAAACCTCACACAATTTTTAATGTATGTACATCATATACCTAATGCTTACATATTATACTCACATTCACTCTTTACACACAAAACAGAAAAAAAAAAGAAAAAGAAACATAACAAAACAAAAAATATGTAGATAAATACTTAACATTACATAGCTACATAAAAATACATATCTATTAATACTATTCATATCAAACTATATGTATAGCAATAGCGTATATTGCATAGAAACATAAAAAATAAAATAAAAAACGAGGAAGAGTGCAGTAGAGTAGACTGTGTCAACTCTGGGATACCCGTATGAACGTAATATATCCTGTTTCTATAAAACTTGATCTTCTTTTAAAAACATTCAGATGTTTTAGTACCGAACTACAGAGATATATTTATGTAAATTGTGGAGTTGTATGACAGCTACCCGAATCTTCCAAGTTCCAAGTTCTGAGTTATTCTCATTTAAACGGAGAAGTTATATGGCAGCTACACGAACTCGCCGCGCCACCACAACCAAATTTTACAGAAGTTGTTGTCATAAGACTTGATCAACATTTGCAAAATTTCAGAAATCTAGCTTGAATAGATACTGAGTTATTTCTATATAAAGATAGAAGTTGTATGGCAGCTACTCGAACCCGCCGACCGAAAATGTTGAATTTAAATAGCAAAACTAACAATTTTGCAAAAGTGACGTAAAAAAAATTTCAGCCTCCTAGCTCCTTTATTTTTTGAGTTATCGTGCGGACGAACGTACATGGCTTAATCGACTCATAATTAGATTCTGAGCCGATCCATACCTTTGACACTATATCTAGCTCGACTCCTTTAAGGTGTCACAAACGTAATGGCATAGACCCTTGAACATAGTTCATACGGGTATAATAAAAAATACGTATAGCCATAGACTATAGATACCTAACACTATGTAGCTATATAAATACATTTTTATATCATTCATATTCAGATTTCAAACTATATGTATAGCAAAAGTATATATTGTATAGAAACATATAAAAGAAAATAAAACAAACAAGGTAGAATGCAAACCAACGGTTTTTAACAGCGCACATTTCCAAAACTCAATACAAACTGTTTAGAATTGTGACTTGCACAAAAATTTTAAAATTTCATGTAATAAGAAAAAACGTGAAAATAGGACATTTGTCAAATTTTGAGGGGCCGTAAGTCCGGAATCCTATATAACTAAGACAAACGGTTAACACACGTAAAAATATATTATTGAACCTTTAATTTTCATGTCTTGCCGAAGAAAAATTTTTACAGGTGTCTAAAAATAGCAAATTTTCAATTTTTGAGGCGTAATAACTCTTACCCAAAAAATTTTATGAGAAAACTTATACTAATTCTAAAAGTTCTTTCTTGTCTCAAAATTTCAGGTTCCTATCTAAAGGCGTGCCGGAGTTATGAAAACAGAAATTTCATGCAAAATGTGGTTTTCACATGACGGTAAATTTAAATAGTAAATTACAAAATATTACATAATTTTGATATTGTTTTATATAGATAATAAAATTTTCGATCTTCTGGCGGTTTTAGATTGCAAAACTATTACGCAGAGCCTGAGATATATACTTCTGAAAATGGGGCTTTTTCGTAATTTTGAAGAGCTGCAACTTTGGAATGCTTTACAACTAAAATAAAGGTTTAACACACGTAGAAACATATTACTGTAGCTTTAATTTTTATATCTTCCAGAAGTAAAATGTGTACAAATTTTCAATTTTTGAGCCCTAATAGCTCATAAATAGGAGGTGGTCCAAAAAAGTTTTCTGAGCAAACTTATACTAATTCTAAAAGTTCTTTCTTGCCTCAAAATTTCAAGCCTATATCTAAAAGCGTGCCGGAGTTATGAAAGTAGAAAAATCATGCAAAATTTGGTTTTCACATAACGGTAAATTTAAATACTAAATTTAAAAAAATTGTATAATTTTGATATTAATTTACAAAGTTAAAAAAAATACCTGTCGAATGAAGTTTTCAGATTGAAAAAATCTTAAGCAGAACATAAGATATATGCATTTAAAAATAGGGCTTTTTCAAAGTTTGAGGGGCTGTAGCTCTGTAATGGGGGGGGGGGCTACATGAAAAAGTTGTTCCACAAAATTATTTTTTTTATGAGACCTACTCATGGTTAAATTTTTTTTTCTCTATCTTTAACGGTGTACAAGTTTTGTAAACGGACGGACGGACGGACAGAGTAAAACTAATAAGCACATTTTTTCAAATTTTTTTTGAAAATGTGCTAAAAATACGTATAGCTATAGATACCTAACACTACGTAGCTCTAAAATACATTTGTATATCATTCATATTATTTAAATTTCAAACTATATTTTTTCAGTAGCACCAAGATTCTTGTATAAAGATCTATTATTTGAACATTGATCACATATTAACACTATAATATTAATATTGATTGATTTGCATTCGATCAGAATTTTTTTAATGAAAGAAAATAATAATCAGAAAGAATCTACTAGCAGTAATCGTAGAAGCAGATACAACATGGCCAATTGTATATGACCATCGAGAAATTAGTCCTCTAATCATAAATGTGCATATCTGAGACCCTAACAAGTTTTCACGTATATCACCATCATCTACAACGCCAGATACTTCAGTGTATTATATGTTGCAGCCTTTCTTATGTGCATTTCATCAAAAATCAAAACAGCTAGACTGTTCATTGAATCTAAAATATACCTGAATTTTTAAATTTATCTTGTAGAATGAGACTGATTTTCATTTATTCCAGCTGAACAATTTCTAATAGGTAAATTTCTTGAAAATGCAAATCTTGAAGGCAAAGAACATCCAAGTTCTTGAAGAAACTCATATGCTTTAGGTGCTTTATAACGTAATGAAGATGCTACTATTTTTTGTGATTCTTACCATTTTTCAGATTTTGTTAGAAATTTTATTTAAAATAAGTTAATAAGTATACATCAAGCCTTGAACAAAAAACATTAGAAGTCTTATAAGTATGTATGTTTTACAAGTTTATTTACATTCTCTTTCAGACAATATCATTTTTGCAAATGTGCGTGTTCATTTTTTTTGTTCCATTAATTTCTTTATTTAAATTTGACTTTGCTTTTATAATTAAATTACAATGTTTTATCAAATCACGATGAATTTATGCATAATTAAAAATTAAAGACTTTTAAAATGAAACTGACATATTTATATTACATTCATTTTCTTATCATTTTTTTATTTTAATATCTTTTCATCATATTATTTCCTCTAGGTACCTACAGTTGTTATTTATAATTTTTACAGCTGTTAAAATATGTTAAAAATCAAATTTAGTTCATTAGCATTGAAATTGCTGATAATTGATAAGAAATTCATATTTATTTATACATACATTTTTTACCTATTCACCTATTTAACTATATGACGTATAACTATCACGTAAGAAATACAAATTTTTGACGCTTTTTGTAATAAAAGAATATTCAACCACAAGTGGATGGAAAAAACCAAGCGTTTTCAAAAAAGCAGATTTACAATATTCCAAGAGTAAAGAGTAAATATATTTAAAATATAATTATTTTATATATACATATTTATAAAGATTATAAAACCAGCTATCGTTTGGCGTCTCCCGATTGAAAATGTGGCTTATAGAACCTGTGTTATAACAATTTAAAGATAGGGCTTTTTCGAATTTTGTAGAGCTATAGCTCCGTAACGGGTGGAGCTACAGGAAAATATTGTCCCACAAAATTAGTTTTTTGGCAATGCCTATCCGTAGTTAAAATTTCGGATAAACTTCCACAGAGGGGTGAAGAGTTATTAAAATGACATCATCACATAACTGTACTTTATATCTCCAAGTTTTCGATACATATCTCATTAGTGGATATCTGGCCAGCCATCTGGTGGTCGAAAAATGCATTACAAAATTTTCTTAACATTTTGCACAATTTTAATTAAACTGTTATACTTTTCCCGTACGACAATAAACTGGAACCATTTTCTACAATTTGTAGAGCGTGATACTGTCATTAACATACATCTTGTTTCATATGAATCGGTGCTACCATTTTTGAGATATTGCAGTTAAAAGTGGGAATTAAAAAAAAAAAAAAAATGTGAAACTAAAACTACAATTTTAATAAAAAAAACATTTTCATACTTTATTTCTCATACCTTTAGTTTGCCTTTTTGTTTTCTTGTTAGAATATGTATGTAAAAATGAAAGTAGGATGCACTTTAGAGTTGGATATAATATCAAGTTTGATAATTCGTTTAGGGGAAGTTTGGAAGTGGTAACCCCCACAATTTTAAAAGTTTTGTTGTTGAAATATGTATGTAAAAATATAATGAGGAAGGACTTTAGAATTGGCTACAAAATCAGAATTATGCGCTTTTTCCAGAATATTTATATATGTACATATGTATATATGTATATGTTAATATGTATATCCATGATTAGAAGAGATTTTAGAGTTGAATTCTAAATCAGGGTGTTTTACGTCTTTTACAGAATACATATTTATATATATCTGTAAGATTCTTTTGGCAATATGACATTATTAAATGGAAAGTAGTGAAAAAAGAGGACAAACAAAAATTTCTCAAGCTTTTCAACGCCTTACAAGATGATTCTTTTTCATATAAATATTACAGTTACAATGTAAATTTAAAATTATTAATTTATTGGAATGGCGATATTAGAAAATATGGGAAAAGAATATCAAGAAATAAACAAGTTTTTAAAATAAAATTAAAGAAAAATATAGCCTTATTTAATATGAACTTTTTGTAGTTATTCATTTTGTTTATTTATATACATTTCATTTTTATTAAATTAAAATAAATTTTATTATCTACATAAAATTAATTGGACTTTTAATTAGAAGTGTTATAAATTTGATGTTATATATTATGTACTTATGAAATTCAAAAATTAATAACAAAAAAAGCAAAAAAAGAAAAAACAGAAAAAAAGGTCATAAAAATATACTACAGTAGTAAAGATGTAATAAAAATAATAACAAACAACAATGTAATAAAAATAATAACAAACAACAAAACAACAAAATTTTTGTTTTTTATTTTTGATTAATATATTTCATAAAATATAATATTTTATTTATTTGTTTTATTATTTTAATTAAGATATATATTTAAATAACTTACATATTTATATATAAATAAACGTAATTAGGTGTATGTTATATTTACATGCTGAATCATGCCTACATATTTATGTACATATACATATATAAATATTCTGGAAAAAGCGCATAATTCTGATTTTGTAGCCAACTCTAAGATTCGTTCTAATTCTGAATTTTGGATATCCAACTCTAAAATCCCTCCTAATTCAGAATCTTACATATAGATATATATAAATATTCTGTAAAAAGTGTAAAACTCTGCTTTTTTTTTTTGTTTACTAACTGTTACTTTTACTAACAGCTGATTCGGTCCCACTATTTCCTAAAAAACCATACTGATTGTTATCAAATCCAATTGTTTTGTTACAAAGGCTCTTATTCTCATATTAATTACTTTTTCAAAAATTTTACTTAATGAGCTTAGTATGGATATTGGTCTACAATTTCCACAATCCGTTTTCGATCCACTTTTGTAAACTGGGGTTATTATAGCTTCTTTCAAGCAGTTAAGAAATATACCCATCGACAAATTTTTGTTTACTATATTTGACAATGGCTTTTGATTACTGATGCAAGAGCTTGTATTCGGCCCATTATTTTATTAAATATTTCATATTTCTACCTTGAAATATTTAATATTTCAAGGTAGGCTCTAAAAACATTGACTTATGATTAATTATATTACTTATTGCAGAATAAATAGTGTAAATATTGGTGCAATGTATAGGCCACCTGAAAAAAACCAAGAAATCATTAATAATTTTAATGAAAAGCTGGAATGTGATCTTATTAAATATTGCAAAACTGATACTTATATTTTTGGAGACTTCAACTACAATATACTGAGTAAAAACGATCCTGATGTTGAATTGTATAAAACAATCGTAGAAAGCAATGGATTCCTTTTTGCAGACAACTCTATAACCCGACCAATTTTTCAAATCGATCTGGATCATATAATTACAAATAATCCACAATTAAAAATAAATATTAATTACCTTAATACAGATATATCCGACCATAACTTAATTATCGCAAAAATAAACAATTACACAACCTCGAAAATTAAACATAATAAATATACTACTGTCAAAATCACAGATGTTAATCAGATAAAACAAAAACTTCAAAAAAACCCAATAATATTAAAATCAATAAATGTCAATGAAAATTGCTCACAATTCATAAAAAATGTTAAACAAATAATTAGTGATGCCACATATGAAAAAACTTTGAAAATAATTAAAAAGCGCAAATCAGATTGGTATGATCATGAATGCACTTTAGCAAATAATATAAAAAAATTTTGGCACAATAAATTTGTAAAAGTAAATTTGATTATAATAATAAATTTCATTAAAGTAGATATAAGTATTGGCTTAATAAATATACAGCGATTAAAAGGAAAAAAAAGAAATAATTATGACCAAAACAATTTTGAGAAAGCAAATGGTAATCCACAAAGAACTTGGAAACGTATTAAAAATATTATCAACAACAACGCAACAAATCAAAATGAATTCTATTTAGATCCAGATTTAGATAATAATGAAAAAAAAATAATTAAACTAAATAAATTTAACAAGTATTATGCTGAGGTGGGAAAATTATTGGCGCAAAATTTTTATTCAATAAATTACTACCCGAAATTAAGAACGAATGCTAGATTTAAAATAAAAAAAATCACCCTGTTTGAAACAAAGAAACTTATTCAAAATTTACCTGATACAAATGCAGCAGGCTATGATGATATACAAACCAAGGTTTTGAAAACTTGTATGGAGGAATTAGCGAACAATATATGTGATTTAATTAATGAGTCGATTGAACAAGAACAGTTTCCAAATATTTTAAAAATTAGCAAGGTAATTTCTATTTTCAAGCAGGATGGAGACAAAAACGATGTGTCTAACTTCAGGCCTATATCAATAGTGTCGATTTTAAGTAAAATAATGGAAACATATGTAAATCAGCAACTAACGGAGTACTTGACAAATAACAACATTGTAGATAGAAACCAATATGGGTTCTGTAAAGGCTCCAAAACAACGGCAGCTTTATTTTGACTTGATTATGCACATGCAAAAAAAACTTTGTAACGAAAAAAAAAATTTCCCTGATATTCTTTGACCTAAGCAAAGCTTTTGATACCATTGATCGAAAATTTTTATTGCATACTCTATTTGAGTGCGGAGTCATGGGAAATGCATACAATTGGTTTAAAAAACTACTTGAGCGATAGAAAACAATATGCTGAATGTCAAAATCTAAAAAGTGAATTACAGAATATTGATTACGGGGTGATACAAGGTAGTTCATTGGGACCAACACTTTTCGCGTGTTACATAAATAATTTCGCACAGCTGGAGCTGCATGGTAAACCATTTATATATGCGGATGACTTGGTAATAGTAGCTGAAGAAGATAACTATGAAAAACTTCAAACTATTATACACAAAGATTTACAAAAAATTAGCAACTAGATGATAAGCCATAAATTAACAATAAACTTAAAGAAAACAAACTATATGATAATAAAAAAACAGTACAACTTTAACAACGATTTAAAATTAATAATAAATAATACTGAGATTGAAGAAGTATATCTATTCAAATACCTTGGAGTTTATATTGACTCGGAACTTAAATGGAACTATCAATCTAGTTAAGTAGCAAGAAAAAGTAGACGTGTTGCTGGAGTCTTAAGATTATTAAAAAACAGCGTGCCCGATAAAGTAAAGACATCGATATTTTATAATCTATTTTATTCAACAATAACATATGGAATATGGGGCAAGACATTTCAAAAAAATATTAGTATTCTGCAAAAAATCCAAAACAGTGCTATAAAATATCTATATAGTTTGGAAAAACGTACATCCACAACGGGAATACATAAGAAATTTAAAATATTACCATTGGAGTTATATATAAAAATGAAACAGGCTATGCAAATATTCAACATGGAAAACAGTATAATAAAATCTAATGTAATATTAGCACACAATAATAAGATACATACACATAATACCAGAGCAACTAATCAAATACATATTGAGAATACGGCAATGAAACTTTTTGGATTATATGGAGTTCTTGCTTCATCAATAAATATTTTCAACAAGTTGCCAAACGAGATAAGAAAAGTTCATAAAAATCAAATAAAGGAAATAATTAAAGAACATTATTTAAATCTAATTAACTTCTAAACTTCTTGTAGTAATAATTTTTTGTTATTGTTTTTTTTTTGTTCTCTAAATTATATCCATCTTATTGCTTTTAATTTAATTTAAATTCACCTTTGCTATTTAAATTCATATTTCACATGAAGTGAAATAATGTGTTCATATCAGAACTAGTTTAATTTTGTTATTGTTTTTGAATTTTAATTTTTGTTTTACTTATAATTTTATCTATTACTTTTTATTGTTATATTTTTTTTAAAACTTCGCTTTACTACTAAATTTTGAATTGCAAATAATGAAATTAAGAAATAAGACACTCTGTATGAGCTAACATTTAGCTCTTTTTGAGAAATAAAAGAATAAATAAAATAAAAATAAATAAATAAATAATTAGTATAGGTCGCCTTGTTATTTTTTATTATTTTCTCGCCTATTTGATTGAAAAGTTTATTCATAGTTATTGCTATTTCATAATCATTTTCCGTATAATTTCCCGTATACATTCGTATAGTGTTTATATATTCCTTTTTTTCATTGTTCATGTTGTTCCTTATTGTGTTGTTTATTACTCTGCACAGTTTTCTTGAATCGTTACCAGCTTCCTATGTACTTATTTTTAGGTGATCTTTTTTGGCTTTTTGTGTTAACTCCGTAGTTAATTTTTTAGACCTAAAATATTTGTTTTTTTCTTTATGTTATTTTTATCTTTCTTGTAGGCATCATATAATTTTCTCCTCCTTGTCATATTATATAGTATATTTTCATTTATCCAATGATTGTTTCTTGTTTTTATAGAATAACTTTTAGTGCTCAATTCCTGCGCTGCTTGTATAATGTCTATTAATTGATGAATTTGATCGATATTTTCCTTCTCAATTTTGGATCTTACAATTTCAAGCAAATTGTTATAATCTATTTTCACTTTAGTAATTTTTTGCATATATATAGCAGTACCACCACCTCGATTTTGATTTCTACAGTTAAAAATAACTTTATAATTTGGTAAATTTACTTCATTTAATATCACTATATCAATATTATTAATTTCCTGTATAGTGGCTTCCAGTTCATAAAATTTGTTTCTGATACTACATATGTTTACGTATAAAATTTTTAATTCACCTATATTTTGTTCTTTTATGTGTTCCATCATTTTGATATTAAATAGTTTTGCCATGAATCCCTTATTTTGAATCCCTCCTGAAGATGTTCTCTGTATTTGTTGTATATATGGCTTCTGTATGTTGTTAGGTCTTTTGTTACATCTTTGGCTGTTATTCCTATATTTTCGTGATTCTTATCATATAATTTACGTAAGTCTTCATAATTTGTCGGAAGTCCTTCCTGATTGATAAGTACTATTATGTTAGTTTTTATCATACCATCATAACATATATCATCCTGATTATGGAAAAACAACAAAAATAAACTCACATTAGTATATATTATATGATCACGTAATCTTGAAAGTACACATATGCTATCCACATTTTCCACTGCTTTTTTGTTAGTCTAACAATTAAAGAAACCATTGAATCAATGTAGTTGTTTTGGTTATCTTGAAAGTTATTGCAGTTACTTCTCTGCAAATTACTGGCTTGTTGATTCAATATTTCTCTTTTGTGCCAGTTGAGATACTTAATTAAAGTATTAAAGTATGAATTAATGTTTGTTTGCCCATTATGACTATTAACACTACTGATACTATTATAGTTGTTCTTACTATTATCGCAAGATGTTTTAAAAATTTTTTTATTATTACAATTATTAATATTTGTATTTTTAAACTCGTGATTTTTACTGAATGAAAAGCTTCTTCTTGACCATAATTTAGGAATATAACTAAATATCTTATTTGAATTTTTGTTTTTTTTTTTTTTTGAATTGTGAGCTTTTATACTACTATCATCTTTACTTTTATAATTAATATCTTCTTTTAATTTAGAGCCAGTGTTAATAGTGTTATCTTCTTTTAAATTTTTGGCATTATGATTAATTCTATCGTTAATTATATAATTTTTTAGTTCATAATTATTTTTATTTGTATTTTCTTTATGACTTTGCATACAGTTTTCTTGATTTATTTGATCAACATCTTTAATTGCTAGTATCCAAAGGCTTTTTTTTAAACCTAATTTATATTGATATGCTGGACATAATTTACTAAGTGTCCTATGATTAATATCCATATTTAATTTTAGTTTCTCGTTGTATTTTATACAATTTAAGCATTTATTTATTTCCTCTTTGTTACATTCGTTAGTTTTATGTTCTTGGTGGCATTTTAGACATGTTTCTTTGTTGCAATCCACCGATTTATGGTTGAACCCTTTACATTTGTAGCACCTTCATATATTTATAGCATCAAACACCTTGCATCTTTCCCATCCTATACATAATTTTTCGTTCGCAAGTAATTTTGGGAAAATTTTTTATCTACTTCAATTACTGCGTTGTATACTACTTTATTGTATTTGTTCAGCTCGTATGTTTTTACTACTTCAATATCACACACTTCCATAAACGAGTTCTGCTTTTTAAGTTTCACAATTATTTCAGCATTACTAAATTTATTATTCATATGAACTAGTTCAATTTGTGGTTTAATGTCTGTCATTTTTTTTCTAATTCGATTTTATTTTTCACGTTCTTCAATTATATCTGTTCCAATTAATATTGCTCCGTTTGGTTTATTTTCAATGTTCTTAATTTTAAGATCTTTTGGATTAACCTTTGTATTTAAATCGCTTTTCGTTTTTTCACTTTTTTGTTTGTTTTTTGGCTTAACAATCAAAGGTAATTCTTTTTTCATTTTCATTCCAATATTTTTCGTATTTTTTATATATTTCGTATACAGTTTGACATACATTTATATTATTGTCGTTAATTACATTATTAATTTTTTTGCAAACCTGATCATTTTTTTATTACATTAATAAACGATTGATTCACCTTATCGCTTTATATTCTGAAGACTTCAGTAATTTTTTCCACCTTACGTAGCTCCATTTGTTGTTCACTCTTAATTTCTTCCAATCTTTTCGTAAAACCTCACTCTATAGCTCTTAATAAATTTATGACTTCACTTTTGTTTCTTTTAATAGCAGTTCATTATTTTTTGTTACTGCATTATCCATGTTTTGTAGAACCAAATCCACATTTTGTATGTATAAGATGCAATCGTCACAAATGAATCTCACATTGTTCTTTGCATACACATTATTAATCGTCGATTGATTCAATCCTGAAAATTCAAGCTTCATGAAAAACTTTTTTACACACTCCCGAACATTGAATTCCGTTTCACCTTTTATTTTAGCTTTGCATTTATTGCATGACACCATTCTGAAAAGTTTATTTTTTTTTCTTTTTGTTTTATATGTTTTGCAACATACAAAATATTTAGCACTTAGAATATTTTTTATTTAATTTGTTTTTTATGTTGTATACATAATATGATACATTACAAAAATTTTTTTTTTTTTCTATTATCTTTTTTTCTGATTTATTTTAAACTTGAGTTGTATTGTTTTAAGTAATTTTAACCGATAATTAAAAACACGTCTGTGCTGATGAACAGTTTGATTAAGTGCTTAAGCTTTTGAATCCGACTCTAAAATATCTCCTGATTAAGAGTCAATAACAATACAAAAACTAAATGTATGAGAAATAAAGTATGAAAATGATTTATTTTTATTAAAATTGTAGTTTTAGTTTCGCATTTGTGCCTTCTGGTGGTACAAATGTTGATACGTTTCTAACGGTATAATAATAATTATCTAGGTATTGGTATCTTTGAAAATTTCGCATGTATAGTGTTTTTTTTGGAATTTTGAATGTTCTTTTTTTTAAATTCTCACTTTCAACTACAATATCTCAAAAACGGTAGCACCGCTTCAGATGAAACAAGATGTATATTAACGACAGTATCACGCTCTATAAATTTGTAGAAAATGGTTTTAACATGTTAAGAAATGTTAAGTTGTACAAAATGTTAAGAAAATTTTGTAATGAATTTTTCGACCACTAGATGGCGGCATCGCTACTAATGATTTATACATCGAAAACTTGGAGATATAAAGTACCGTTATATGATGACGTCATATTGCTATCTCGTAACTCCTTAGCGGAAGTTTATCCAAAATTGCATTGCTTTATTTCAAACCGTGTCGAAGTTTTCTAAACACCCAGGCAAACGAACAGACGGACGAGTGAAACTAATAAGTACATTTTTAAAAAATTTTTTGAAAATGTGAAAATTCATAAAACTACATAAAACTTTTCTAATATATTGATTTTTAGATATAGTAATTAAAAATGTTTACCTTTAAAGTGCACAACAAAAAATTACTTATCAGAACGAAAGTGTCTAATCGACACATAATACTTAGATTATGTAAATAGTACATACATACATATATATGTATTTTGAAAAATTAAATTTGAATATATTTTTAGCAAATTTCTGAGAAATTTATTTATTAGTTTTAGAAAACTTTTACACCGTTAGAGTTAAAGTCATACAATTTTTGACATAGATAAATTTCATAAAATAAGTAGCAGTTGTAGAACAACTTTTTTATCTAGCCCTACCCTTTGTGTAGTGACAACTCAAACTTGTATTTTTTTTAAAATAACGTCTTGACTATTTAGCACATTTCGAAAAAA
Source organism: Poecilobothrus nobilitatus (assembly GCA_947095535.1). Taxonomy (NCBI): domain Eukaryota; kingdom Metazoa; phylum Arthropoda; class Insecta; order Diptera; family Dolichopodidae; genus Poecilobothrus; species Poecilobothrus nobilitatus. The sequence continues at coordinate 78,647,874 of OX352772.1, read as the reverse complement.
ATTTTGAAAAAATGTGCTTAGTTTCACTCTGTCCGTCCGTCCATCCGTCCGTCTGTTTACAAAACTTCTACACCGTTAAAGATAGAGAAAAAAAATTTTAACCATGGGTAGGTCTCATAAAAAAAATAATTTTGTGGAACAACTTTTTCATGTAGCCCCCCTCATTACAGAGCTACAGCCCCTCAAACTTTGAAAAAGCCCTATTTTTATTTAAATGCATATATCTTATGTTCTGCTTAAGATTTTTTCAATCTGAAAACGTCATTCGATAGGTATTTCTTTTATCTTAGAGACTTGAAATTTTGAGGCAAGAAAGAACTTTCAGAATTAGTATAAGTTTGCTCAGAAAATTTTTTTGGAGCACCTCCTGTTTATGAGCTATTAGGGCTTAAAAATTGAAAATTTGCTATTTTTAAACACCTGTAACTTAGCAACCTGTACACATTTTACTTCTGCAAGATATACAAATTAAAGCTACAGTAATATATTTTTACGTGTGTTAAAGGTGTATTTTAGTTGTGAAGGGTTCCAAAGTTGCAGCTCTTCAAAATTGCGAAAAGGCCCCATTTTCAGATGTATATATTATCTCAGGCTGTGCGTAATAGTTTTGCAATCTAAGACCGCCAGAAGATCGAAAATTTTATTATCTATATAAAACAATATCAAAATTATGTAATATTTTGTAATTAACGATTTAAATTCACCGTTATGTGAAAACCACATTTTGCATGAAATTTCTTTTTTCATAACTCCGGCACGCCTTTAGATAGGAATCTGAAATTTTGAGACAAGAAAGAACTTTTAGAATTAGTATAAGTTTTCTCAGAAAATTTTTTGGTAGAACCCCCTCTTTAAGAATTATTACACCTCAAAAATTGAAAATTTGCTATTTTTAGACACTTGTAACTTAGGCACCTGTACAAATTTTTCTTCGGCAAGACATGAAAATTAAAGGTTCAATAATATATTTTTACTTGTGATAACGGCTTTTCTTTGTTATATAGGATTCGGGAATTACGGCCCCTCAAAATTTCAAAAATGTCCTATTTTCACATTTTTAGCACATTTCCAAAAAAAATTTTGAAAAAATGTGCTTATTAGTTTCACTCTGTCCGTCCGTCCGTCCGTCCGTCCGTCCGTCTGTTTACAAAACTTCTACACCGTTAAAGATAGAGAAAAAAAATTTTAACCATAGGTAGGTCTTATAAAAAAAATAATTTTGTGGAACAACTTTTTCATGTAGCCCCCCCCCCATTACGGAGCTACACCCCCTCAAACTTTGAAAAAGCCCTATTTTTAAATGCATATATCTTATGTTCTGCTTAAGATTTTTTCAATCTGAAAACGTCATTCGACAGGTATTTCTTTTATCTTTGTAAATTAATATCAAAATTATACATTTTTTTTAAATTTAGTATTTAAATTTACCGTTATGTGAAAACCAAATTTTGCATGATTTTTCTACTTTCATAACTCCGGCACGCTTCTAGATACAAGCTTGAAATTTTGAGGCAAGAAAGAACTATTAGAATTAGTATAAGTTTCCTCAGAAAATTTTTTCGGACCACCCCCTGTTTATGAGCTATTAGGGCTTAAAAATTGAAAATTTGCTATTTTTAAACACCTGTAACTTAGGAACCTGCACACATTTTACTTCTGCAAGATGTAAAAATTAAAGCTACAATAATATATTTTTACGTGTGTGAAAGGTTTATTTTAATTGTAAAGGGTTCCAAAGTTGCAGCTCTTCAAAATTGTAAAAAAGCCCCATTTTCAGATGTATATATCTTGGGCTCTGCGTAATAGTTTTGCAATCTAAAACCGGCAGAAGATCGAAAATTTTATTATCTATATGAAACAATATCAAAATTATGTAATATTATGTAATTTACGATTTAAATTTACCGTTATGTGAAAACCACATTTTGCATGAAATTTCTTTTTTCATAACTCCGGCACCCCTTTAGATAGGAACCTGAAATTTTGAGACAAGAAAGAACTTTTAGAATTAGTATAAGTTTCCTCAGAAAATTTTTTGGTAACGCCCCCTCTTTAAGAGTTATTACGCCTCAAAAATTGAAAATTTGCTATTTTTAGACACCTGTAACTTAGGCACCTGTAAAAATTTTTCTTCGGCAAGACATGAAAATGAAAGCTACAATAATATATTTTTACGTGTGTGAAAGGTTTATTTTAGTTGTAAAGGGTTCCAAAGCTGCAGCTCTTCAAAATTGTAAAAAAGCTCCATTTTCAGATGTATATATCTCGGGCTCTGCGTAATAGTTTTGCAATCTAAAACCGGCAGAAGATCGAAAATTTTATTATCTATATGAAACAATATCAAAATTATGTAATATTATGTAATTTACGATTTAAATTTACCGTTATGTGAAAACCACATTTTACATGAAATTTCTTTTTTCATAACTCCGGCACCCCTTTAGATAGGAACCTGAAATTTTGAGACAAGAAAGAACTTTTAGAATTAGTATAAGTTTCCTCAGAAAATTTGTTGGTAACGCCCCCTCTTTAAGAGTTATTACGCCACAAAAATTGAAAATTTGCTATTTTTAGACACCTGTAACTTAGGCACCTGTAAAAACTTTTCTTCGGCAAGACATAAAAATTAAAGCTTCAATAATATATTTTTACGTGTGTTAAAAGCTTTTCTTAGTTATATAGGATTCCGGACTTACGGCCCCTCAAAATCTCAAAAATGTCCTATTTTCAAGTTTTTTCTTATTACATGAAATTTTCAAATTTTTGTGTAAGTCACACTTCTAAACAATTTGTATTGAGTTTTGGAAATGTGCGCTTTTAAAAACCGTTGGTTTACATTCTACCTTGTTTCTTATTACATGAAATTTTCAAATTTTTGTGTAAGTCACACTTCTAAACAGTTTGTATTGAGTTTTGGAAATGTGCGCTTCTAAAAACCGTTGATTTACATTCTACCTTATTTTCAAAACACTTTAATATTGGTGTTTGTGAAATTTCTTAAAAATTTCTTACCAATAGTTTACATTAGTTTTTCAATAATTTAGTATTTATCCATACACATACAAATATATTAATTCAATGTCATATTATCACTCCGCTATTATAAAAGCAAATATGCATGAATAATTATTTTCTTATAAATTATTATTATACTAGTAAAAAAGGGTATAAGTAAAAAATTAGCTTTTGTGCAAGTTTCCTCAGTTTTATGAACAATTTAATTTTAGTAAATTTATTCAAATACATATCTATTATGTAAAAAAATTTTGAAATTTTTACACCCGTACGATAGGATCGGGTATAATAAAATTACTCCTCCGTTTGCAACACCTCGAAATAAGCGAGTTAGATATACCTTCAAAGGTATGGATCGGATCAGAAAAAAATTCTAAGACTTTTGAGCCATGTCCGTCCGTTCGTCCGTCCGTCCGTCAGCACGCTAACTCAAAAACTAAGAAAGCTAGAATCTTGAAATTTACACAAAATTTTTTGGGAATAATTTGTAGGTTCCCTATTTTATTTGGTTGAGTTTGGACCAAACCTTAGGGTAGCTCTCGAACACCTAACTTTTAGATCCCCACATTTTTTTTGAAATAGAGCTATGAAATTTTAACTGCTGATAGATCTCACAAAAATATTAATTTTATTTTTAATAACTTTTTTTTGTACCCCCACCCGTTACGGAGCTACAGCTCCCCAAAGGTTCAAAAAAGCTCTATATTTAAATTGTTATAGCATAGTTGTATAGTTGTATAAGGTATATCTTCATTTTGAAAACGCCAAACGATTACTACTTTTATTAGCTTTAAAAGTATATATACAATAAATATATTTTTGTGGCATACGGTGTCTTAATTTACCGTTATGCGAAACTCAAATTTTGCAAAATCCTTTAACCCTTCTATCTTCTAAACGGTTTAATTTGGAAACTTGAAATTTTGACAAAAGTTAGATCTTTGAAAATATGTATAAATAATTTTTTTTGTATCACCCCCCGTTTAGGAGCTGTAAGGGGTCAAAAACTGAAAATTTCCTATTTTTAAACACCTGTAACTTGAACACCTGTTAACATTTTTTTGAAGTAATACACAAAAATTAAAGCTTCAATATTATACTCTTATTTCTGTTAACAACCTTATTTAATAATATATGGTTACTTTATAATTGACGAAAGAGTCACTTGATTTTTTCAAATTTTCTAACAAATTTCTTTAACTAATTTTTTGCATTTTGTTTTACTCGATAATTTGAAATTGTTGAGGATATAATGCGTAGTACAAAAAAATGTAAATAAATAAACAACATAACGGTTGCTTGAAGAATTTTTATTTATATGATATTGATATATATACATACTTATATAATATCATGTTTATTTACAATATATCGTATATGTCACTAGTGAATGAATGATAAGAGTATAGATGTATATTATATAACGCCGTATTTACATACATATATGTATTTTCTTGTACTTATAAGAAATTATTCTGTCAATGGAATATTTAAATATAATATAATATAATATTTAAATTATATTTATTATTTTGTACTAAGTAAATTTAATATACATTTACCGCTTAGTATTAAATGGTACTATAGAACATTTGAAAAAGTTTTGGATTGATAATCGCTATGTGGAAGGTTAAAATTTGCTTTTGAAGAATGTATAAACATATAGTTTGAATATATCTACAACCCATTGTTCTAGAAATTATAAAATTCACCCAAATTATTTTAAAATACTAAAATATTAAAAAAATAATATTGTAAGCAGAGTGACAGGCTGTGAATATACTAACGGTTCGTACGGCTATCTAAGAGTTGACAAAGGCAACTGTATTCTTCCTCGTTATACCCGTACGATAGGATCGGGTATAATAAAATTACTCCTCCGTTTGTAACACCTCGAAATAAGCGAGCTAGATATACCTTCAAAGGTATGGATCGGATCAGAAAAAAATTCTAAGACTTTTGAGCCATGTCCGTCCGTCCGTCCGTCCGTCCGTCCGTCAGCACGCTAACTCAAAAACTAAGATAGCTAGAATCTTGAAATTTACACAAAATATTTTGGGAGTAATTTGTAGGTTCCCTATTTTTTTTGGTTGAGTTTGGACCAAGCCTTAGGGTAGCTCTCGAACACCTAACTTTTAGATCCCCACATTTTTTTTGCAATAGAGCTATGAAATTTTAACTGCTGATAGATCTCACAAAAATATTAATTTTAGTTTTAATAACTTTTTTTTGTAGCCCCACCCGTTACGGAGCTACAGCTCCCCAAAAGTTCAAAAAAGCTCTATATTTAAATTGTTATAGCACAAGTTGTATAAGGTATATATTCATTTTGAAAACGCCAAATGATTACTACTTTCATTAGCTTTAAAAGTATATATACAATAAATATATAATTTTTGCATACGGTGTCTTAATTTACCGTTATGCGAAACTCAAATTTTGCAAAATCCTTTAACCCTTCCATCTTCTAAACGGTTAAAGTTGGAAACTTGAAATTTTGACAGAAGTTAGATCTTTGATCTTCGTTAGATACATACTTATATAATATCATGTTTATTTACATATCGTATATGTCACTAGTGAATGAATGATAAGAGTATATATGTATATTATATAGCGCGGTATTTACATACATATATGTATTTTATTGTACTTATAAGAAATTATTCTGTCAATGGAATATTTAAATATAATATAATATAATATTTAAAATTATATTTATTACTTTGTACTAAGTAAATTTAATATACATTTACCGCTTAGTATTAAATGGTACTATAAAATATTTGAAAAAGTTTTGGATTGATAATCGTTATGTGAAAGGTTAGAATCTGCTTTTGAAGAATGTACATATAAACATATAGTTTGAATATATGTACAACCCATAGTTCTAGAAATTATAAAATTCACCCAAATTATTTTAAAATACTAAAATATTAAAAAAATAATATTGTGAGCAGAGTGACAGGCTGTGAACATACTAACGGTTCGTACGGGTATCTAAGAGTTGACAAAGGCAACTGTATTCTCCTCGTTTTGTTATGAAGGTAAATATCAGATTTATGGATATGTATGAAATAAACTTTAAAAATATTTTAAAACAATCAAAGTAACATTTTTTTTTCTTTTTTGAGTTGTATCTCATAAAATTATCCGATGAAATAGCAAAAATTTAACTATCTAATATTCTTTATTAATTATAATATTTCTATTGTTTATTTTTTAATTTTTATTGCTCCTAAAATAATTTATTTTTAGAAATACTTGAAAAATAAATACATACATACAAATATTGTATAAGATTTAAAAAAACTATTAAATGAACGTAAATTTACCTTTTATGTATTAATTATATTTGTGGTTGTGTGGAGCCAAACATAGATAATATATTTTTATAGAACAAAAAGCTCTATATCAGCTCTCTAATGGTATAAATAAAGTTTATTTCAAAGCTATTTAAGGTAGAAAAATATTATTATAGAGCAAATTTAGTGCTCTCAAACTCGCACTAAATTACTCTATTGTTATCAGTAGTTAGAATAAAGTGCTTCCCAAAATCAGGTGGTTTTAAAATGGGATCAATAATGGGTGGTTTTAAATTTGGAGATCTTATGGTACGATTTAAAAGATTCATTATACTACATTTTTAGAGGGAATTTTCTACTTAGGATTAGAATTGTTTTTATTTAATATACTTAGCTCAGCTTCACTATCTATAAAAATCACAAATTTCTTACATTAGTTTTCTTACATTAGTCAACCTTATAGCGTAATTTCTTCTTGTATCTCTTTAAACATTTTGTTTTTTGTATTATTGGTATTTGTATAATGGGTTCTGGACATTGTCGATAACCTAATGGATTATTGTTGTTATAATTGTTGTTATTATAAAAAGAGTTGTTACCATCAGTAACATTAAACCTGCGATTGAAATTCTAATTATTATCGTTGTTACCGGTATTATTAAACCTGTGATTAAAATCATAATTGTTGTTATTACCAGTATTATTAAGTCTGTGATTAGAATTATAATATTGTTATTAAAGTTGGAAGAATAATATTTAGAAGGGTTTACAGAAAACCGGTTAGAATTACTTTGGAAATTATTAAATTTTTTTTGATTGTTCCTATTTTGAATTTTATTTTAAAAAGTTTTGTTGTTACAATTTTTATTATTTTCGTCGTTTTTATAAAATACTTATTACATTACTAATTATTTAATAAAAAAAAATTTAATCTTTGTATTGGTTGGGTTTTAAATCGTTTTCTTTATCACTAATTTTAAATATTCTAATTACTAAATTTCTTTATTACTAAGAATAAATATTTAATTAAAAATTATTGGTTTCTTTATTATTTTTTGTACGCAATTGCAATTGCATAAAAAAACAAAATATTTTAAAGATTATTTTAAAATTCTTCGATTTATAAAACTATTTATAACAACTATGAGTTGTTTTAACTTTGTGATTGCCTTTTATATTCCTCTGATAGTAATTAGTGAGTTGTTTCACAGCGAATGTCATGAATCTGAAAACTGCGAAATATTGAAGCACCTTATTGTAACTTTCAGAACAATTTTTGGTTGTTGTTGGAACGAATTGCTTAAAGTTAAAACGCACTGCACACACGAAAACTGTTTTATTTTTCACTTTTTTTTTATTTTCAATTTTGTTCTAAATAAATTTGCGTACTTATATTATAACAATTTAAATATAAGGCTTTTCCGAACTTTGGTGACCTGCAGCTCCGTAACGGATTGGGCTACTGAAAATTTTTTTTTTTTCACAAAAATTAGTTTTTTTGCGATACTTATCCGTAGTTCAAATTTTATTGCTTCAAACTGACAGATAGACAGACAGACCATAGACCATAATATAAAATAAATGGATGATTTATTTTAATTTTAGAGAATCAATTTTAAAATTAACTTAAATTTTAATAAATAAATTTCTGAAAATTTTTTAACTATAAATAATTATTGGAAGTCATAAGCATTAAACTTATGTCAAAAATATTGTCTATTTCCAGCAGTTTATGAGATAACTAAATCCTAAATTTTAAATAATATATGTTATAAAACATATTTTTATTTTATTCGTATCTGTTAAGTTCAACTGATACATATACATATAATATATATCTTTTAATAAATAAGTCTTCATTTCCATTTTTTTCATGTTTTGGAAATCTTTCTTTTAATTTTTGTGGTTTGAGTTAAGTATCTTTTAATAGTTCACAATGCAATTTACATAAACTTATTTTTCTTTCTTGCTTATCTCACCCTAAAATTTATGGTTTGGTGCTTTATTATTTTCTGTTTTTTTTTTCTCTTTTTAAATGAAGATGACATGGTAAATCTTAATGTTAAAACTGTTAAAAATTTGAAGAATTCATCATCATTAATCATTTGAATCTAACAAAAAATTTTCAAGAACTTTGCAATTTACCAGCAATTCAAATAAAAAATATTATACAAAAATAAAAGATGAGTTCAATTTAAAAAAATTACAAGAAATTTTTTTTATATATTTACCGAATTAATCCAAATAATATATAGGTACTCGTATAATCTGACTTTAAAATTTCATCTTTAATTAAATTTGGTTGAAAAACGAAATTCACTCACCACAAAAAATAATTTGTATTTTTACAATTAGTATACAACTATCAATGACTTGTAAATTTAAAAATTTTTTAAAGTTTAAATTTCTAAAAAATTGTAAAAATATATAATTGATTTCTTTAATTTTTTGTCTAAAATGCCCTATTCGATAAATGATGATTGAATTTTTATTACAGAGAGCAATAAAAAATATATTTTCCGTAGGTATATGGTAGAAAATTTATCGAAAGAAACGTAATACATATTAAAAACCATAAAACTTACTTAAAGAATCCATATTGTTGTCTTGGGCATAATTCCACATTATTTCCATCTCTACTCTCAATTCTTATCTTTGTTAAAAGATGAGAAAAAAATATGCTCAATCACTCTTTTGCATTTTTTGTATTTACAGATAACAGATATCCTGCAGCAAAAAAATGTTATTTATTTTCGCTATTAATGCTTTAAAAACAATAGGAAAAATAGCCAAATGTGACCAAATTTATTTGCTTTAAAAACTCTGCGACTATAAAATGATTTAAATTTTTATTCTACAAATAAAAATATGTACTTAATAAATTGATTATGTATAAAAAAAATATTTCTGAAAAACAGTGGATTCATTCTGGTTACAGAGTAAAAATTAACTTTCACCATATTTTGTCCTTTGAAAATTAATTAATGAAGTTCTCTTTTATATCAAGATACAAAAAAAAAAATGTTTTTTTATATAAAAAATGTCTAAATAGTTGATCTTGCTATCTACAAGATATAAGGAAAATTTTATTAAAATATCTTTGCTAAGAAAATAAATTTTAGTCATAAAAGTTATTAGGAGGCAGCAAATCATTTTTTCTTCGCTTAAAAAATTAAACTTTATTCTGATTTTGGGAATACATAATTTAATAGATGTTTATTCTTTTTTTCCTTGGCGGAGTAAATATATAAAAGCAAGTATATTTTACATAAAGTAGTATATTTATCAAAGATATTACCTAAAACGGTTAACCATTTAACTCCCCCAATGTTTTAGAACTTTACTTTTTGTTAAATAAATTTAATTAAATATAACATTTGTAAAAACCCTTATATTATTTTAAAAAAAAAAATTATTCAGAAGAATATTTCATGTTATTAACGCACATTTATGTATTTTTTAGTTTGGGTCAATAAAACTCAGCACGAGTATCTACTTATAAAAAAAATATTGCACGAGTACTGTAGAGTGTAAATTGTGACCAAAATTAAATTATGTAACCATATATGTATCATTTAAGGCGCAATATTTAATAAAATATCTATTATAATTATATAGATCACTTCTTGATATTTTTTATGAAAAAAAAGTTGAATTTGAAAAATCATTTTTTTTTTGGTGTGATGCACTAAGTGATAGATCTTTAAAGAATGGCAATGTAAACCAAGTCCAAGTTCTTTTCAATTTTGTAGAATTTGGGCGACAACTATAACCATTTTCAATGAAAACAATGCCCAAGTTTTCTCACTTTTGTAGAATTTAAACAATAACTAAAACCAGAGTGAACAAATGAACTATAAGTAAAGGTTGGACGAGAAATTGTATATAAAGTATTATCAAAAAAAAAAAATGTTTATTAATAATAAAATTGTCAGAGATAAAACACTCACTTGAATATCCTCTCTTTGGTTTTTACTATACTTAAAAACAAGGCAGAATATAAGCCAAAGATTCCTAAAAGAGCATATTTTCAAAAAGATTTCGGACAAAATTTCTAATTCTAATTCTAATTAATTTCAGTTTTAAGGAAACCCTTTATAAGGAAGAAAATCTGTTAACACATTTAAAAACACAATAATGGAGTTTTAATATTTACATTTTATTTTATAAAAATTTCTGCATGTTACTAATAAGTAAATTTTTCAAATATTTTTTGAAAAATAGGCTAAAAATATACTTAAATGGTAGGTAACACGGGAACAAAATACGTGTGATATATAAAAGAAAACAAAAATTCCCCAAAATTAAACATAAAGAAGAAAAACAATGATCGATTAAAGAAAATTTTGGTTAATAGAAGCGTAACTGATTTTTCTCTATCCTTCATAACTTATAAGGAAGTAAGAAACCATAATAAAAATCATAAAAACATTTGTGGCAAAAACAGAAATATTCAAAATTTACTAGCAGATATAAACTTTAAAACAAATAAAATGAAAACAAACAATATTATCTTAAACAATAGAAGGAAATAAAGATTTTTACTTATATATTATTATTATTTTCTCTGTTTATATAAATTATTAAATTTCTTATCACAATTATGTAAAAATATAAGAAATCGCGATATTTATAAATAAATGGTGCTACAACCATATTAAGTGGGATTTGAATATCCGCAAGCAAAATTATGTTTTTTAAAACCATACTTAAAGCATTATAAGAAAAGATAGCATCATGGGACTATTTTTATCCTTATTTGTTCCATCTTTTGTTTATATATACTATCTTTCTCACACCATGTTTCTGTTGTTTTTGGAAATCGTATGGGAATTAAATCATTTATGTTTATGGTAGAATTTCTCAAAAGAATGTCTGGAAATTACCAAGAACAGATAAAAAAAAAGAAATTCTTTTGTTATCGAAATATAAAATAGTAGTCTCTAGTTAAACAAAGTGGACTCTAATGACAATGATAAACATTAATCGTACATTGTATAACTATAAGCATTATGTTATATACAATATAATATATAATATGTAATAACCGGGATAAATATTATTTATTGTCTACCATATAGTTTGCTCTGCATGAGATTTTTGATTGGATTAATAATAAAAATTAGGAATTATAATAGTATTTACTACTCAGTTTACCAGTACAAAAAAAACCAAACATATTTTAACTTTAAAGTAACTTTTCTTTAATTTAATCATTATTATTTTTAATTAAAGAAATTTATGACAAATCTTCAAATTTTCAATATCTTTTAACTTTTAATGCAAGAATAATTAATAGTAACAATGATGGTTAGATTTTATTATAAATTATTATCAATTATGCCCCGTTGATTACAATTTCAAACCAATATGAAACGAGGAAGAATACAGTTGCCTTTGTCAACTCTTAGATACCAGTACGAACCGTTAGTATGTTCATAGCCTGTCACTCTGCTTACAATATTATTTTTTTAATATTTTAGTATTTTAAAATAATTTGGGTGAATTTTATAAATTCTAGAATATGGGTCGTATATATATTGAAACTATATGTTTATACATTCTTCAAAAGCAGATTTAACCTTCCACATAACGATTATCAATCCAAAACTTTTCAAATATTCTATAGTACCATTTAATACTAAGCGATAAATGTATATTAAATTTACTTAGTACAAATAAGTAAATATAATTTTAAATATTATATTTTATTAATGCGTACATAGTATATTTATATTGTTATAAGTATATCGCCATACATTGCAATATTTCTTTAAAAATATTTCCATTCATATAATAATTTCTTATAAGTACAATAAAATACATATATGTATGTAAATACGGCGCTATATAATATACATCTATACTCTTATCATTCATTCATCAGTAACATATACGATGTGTAAGTTAACATGATATTATATAAGTATGTATGTATATCAATATCATATAAATAAAAATTCTTCAAGCAACCGTTATTTTGTTTATTTATTTACATTTTTTTGTACTACGATTATATCCTCAAGAATTTCAAATTATCGAATAAAACAAAATGCAAAAAATTCGTTAAAGAAATTTGTTAGAAAATTTGAAAAATCAAGTAACACTTTCGTCAATTATAAAGTAACCCTATATTATTAAAAAAAGTTGTTAACAGAAATAAGAGTATAATGTTGAAGCTTTAATTTTTATGTATTACTTCAAAAAAATTTTAACAGGTGTTCAAGTTACAGGTGCTTAAAAATAGGAAATTTTCAGTTTTTGACCCCTTACAGCTCCTAAACGGCAGGTGATACAAAAGAAATTTCTGAAATGACTCATACTTATTTCAAAGGCTAACTTCTGACAAAATTTCAAGTCTCCAACTTAAACCGTTTAGAAAATAGTAGGGTTAGAAGATTTTGCAATAATTCAGTTTCGCATAACGGTAAATTGAGAGACGGTATAGCACAAGTATATATTTATTTTATACATGTTTGTAAAGCTAATAATAGCACCTATCGTTTGAAATTTTCAGATTGAAGATATACCTTATAGAACTTGTGTTATAACAATTTAAATATAGAGATTTTTGGGGGCTTTGAGGAGCTGTAGCTCCTTAACGGGTGGGGCTACAGAAAAATTAATATTAACATAAAATTAATATTTTTATGATATCTATCAACAGTTAAAATTTCATGGCTCTATTTCAAAAAAATTGTGGAGATCTGAAAGTTAGTTGTTCGGGAGCTACCCGAAGTTTTGGTCGGTACTCAACCAAGAAAAATAGGGAACCTACAAATTGCTCCCAGAATATTTTGTGTAAATTCAAGGTTCTAGCTTTCTTAGTTTTTGAATTAGCGTGCTAACGGACGGACGGACATGGCTTAATCGACTCAGAATTTGATTCTGATCCGATCCATACCTTTGAAGGTATATCTAGCTCGTTTATTTCGTAGTTTTAATTTGGTTTTTTGATATTTTCATTGTAAAAATAAAACTTATTACAAAACGAGGAAGAATACAGTTGCTTTTGTCAACTCTTAGATACCCTTACGAACCGTTAGTATGTTCTGTTCATAGCCTGTCACTCTGTTTATAATATTATTTTTTTAATTTTTTAGTATTTTAAAATAATTTGGGTGAATTTTATAATTTCTAGAACTATGGGTTGTACAAATATTCAAACTATATGTTTATACATTCTTTAAAAGCAGATTCTAACCTTCCACATAACGATTATCAATCGAAAACTTTTCCAAATATTCTATACCATTTAATACTAAGCGGCAAATGTATAATAATTTATACTATATACATATATATTATGATATATGTATAGTATAATTATTATTATTTTATAGATATCAAGATATCAAAAAATATTAATTTTATTATTAACAACTTTTTTCTGTAGCCCCACCCGTTACGGAGCTACAGCTCACCAAAGTTCGAAAAAGCTCTATATTTAAATTGTTATAACACAAGTTCTATAACATATATCTTTAATTTGAAAACGCCAAATGATTATTGTTTTTATTAGTTTTAAAATTATATACAAAAAAATCAGCTGTCCCCACCACAGGACCGACCGCCACTACACAAAAAGTACAATGCCAAAATTTATAGATTTTTTACATAATAATTTATATCAAAGCAAAATAACTTCTAATAATTTAATAACATTTTGTTTTATTCAATAAAAATAATTATATGCAATGAAATCGTAAAAATATTTGTACATTCATTCATACATCCATTTATTATTATTATTATTGTAATGTAGATACATGATTTTTTTTTCATTCAAAAAATAATATTAAAAGTCAAAAATAATAAAAACTGTAAACAAATACAAAACAAACATAAGATTAATATTAAATCTGGTAACAAAATTTTTGCCGTTTTAATTTTATGTCATCAACAAATGAATAATATGCATTGGCATAGATATAAGTACATACATATGTATGTATAAAAATTTTTAGAGATATAAAAAAAAAACAAAAAAAAATTGTTCATATAAATTCATATGGAGTGTTACGTTTGAAATTTGGACTTAACACTGACTTAACTTGAAATTAAATAAAAGTAGTTGGTCGGATCAAAAAATGTTCTATGGCAAAGTTGTTCCTCTTTACTTGTGTAACAACTTTTTCTTAATAATTTCTCTCACAAAATTTTTCTGTTACGAAATATTCGTAAAAAACTTAAAAAGTACACTAGTAAACTACCACTTGCGGTTGTCCGATTTGCTCCAAAAGCTTATCAATCCGAGATATTTACGTTAAAACCTTAAATATAAAATTTCAAAAAATTCCGCGCAGTCGTTTAAGCTGTACACGTGCCCACAGACATACCCACACACGCACCCACACACACACAGACACACACACACAGACGGACAGCATGTTGAAAATTTTTTTACAGCCTTCTCCACACCGAAGTAGTGCATTTTTGCGAAAATCTCGGGTACAAATTTTTAGTATGAAAACAATACCTACCTTATACATTAATGTATGCGGTCGGTAAAAATATATACTTGTCGCATACGGTGTCTTAATTTACCATTATGCGAAACTCAAATTTTGCAAAATTCTTGATTACTTTTATCTTCCAAACGGTTTAAGTTAGAAACTTGAAATTTAGGTCTTTTGAAGTTAGATTGAAGTTAGGTCTTCGAAAATTAGTATGAGTCATTTCAGAAAATATTTTTGTATCGGCCCCCGTTTCAGAGCTGTATGGGGTCAAAAACTAAAAAGTTCTTTATTTTTAAACACCTGTAACTTGAACACCTGTCCAAATTTTTTTGAAGTAATATACAAAAATTAAAGCTCCAACGTTATATTTTTTTTCTATTAACAACTTTCCTTAATAATATAGGGTTTTCTTAAAATTGACGAAAGTGTGACTTCGGGTATGGTAAACTCGGGTAAACTTCGGGTAGCTCTCGAAGAACTAACTTTTAGATCTCCATTTTTTTTTGAAATAGAGTAATGAAATTTTAACTGCTGATAGATATCATAAAAATATTAATTTTATTATTCACAACTTTTTTCTGTAGCCCCACCCGTTACGGAGCTATAGCTCCCCAACGTTCGAAAAAGCTCTATATTTAAATTATTATAACACAAGTTGTATAACAAAGGCAACGGTGTTCTTCCTCGTTTTATTGAAAATAAAACAAAATTTTATTTGCACATATGTATGTAAAGTTTCAAGATTTTAATAAAATTATAAGAAAAATATATATTTCTTTCCTAACTATGTACGTTGAGAAACATAGGCTTATTTTTGTTGACTAACTTCAGTTTTTGAACCATTATTTTGATAATGAACTATAGAGATAAATTAAAATCTCTGAATTTTTATTAAAATGGGTTAAAATGGATTTTTCAGGAACTAATGATTTTTGTGAACATAAATAATATTGCTTTTAAAGAATTCCTAATTGAATCTGCAGAACTGCAAGGCTCCGTACTAGGATCAACATTCTATAATTTATAAAGAGTTAATATTCCGAAATTGTTAAATGTAAATTTATCTATTATTACAAATTATCTACTGCCATATATACCGCTGATAATTATTGTAACATAAATAATATTGAAAAATTACTAAATGATCTAAATAATTTCTTTTATAAATGGAAAATCAGAATAAGCAGCACCAAAAGCAATGCACAAGAAAAAGAAGAGCATCCAAATTTTTAAGTTAAATTTTGAACTTTAACTAAGATAATATACAATGGATATACATATATATATTATCAAATATCTGGGAGTTGATAAAAAGCTTACATTTTATAAATATTTATCAAAATCACAGGACACCGAAACCAATTACCCATATGTGTTATATCCCCACAAATGTGAGGATTAATTCAAAGCTCTACAACACAAAAAAAAATTCTAATGGAAAAGAAATTTTAACCACGACTACTTTAAGCGGCTTTAATTTGTTCGGAAACATTTACTAAAAATGGGTGTCAATGTAAACTCCTAAAAATGAATTTAATTCTACTATAAGAAGATATCCAAAAACACTTTACAGACGCGGGTAAATATTTAAAAACGAAAAAATATTGAATGAAAAAAATGGTGGGATAATATACTTATACCTCAGGAAATAATTCTGAGCCGTATTTCCAATTCGAAAGCGAAATAAAGCCGAAGTCGCCAAATTTCTCTGTTAAGGCTTATTTCCTAAAAATATTATTCTGCAAAAAACAAATAATTTTTAAAGCATACATAATGTAAACAAAATTATTTTCATATAAATATGTAAAATATACGGACTTTTTTTTAGAAGCCGAGAATTTTAAATTGGCAACACTGTTTTCTGTGACAACTGATTTTATATTTCTTTTTTTAGGTGTTTTTATTTTTATTGAAAAATTCAAAAAAGTGCAAAGAAATTGTGAAGAAATTCATATTTACAATATAACTTATTAAATACAATTATTGCACTTGATCCAAATTCAATAACATAATTTGTTTTAAAAATACCTGCTTTTACACAAAAAAATCGAAAACAAAAAAAAACGGAGTTATGATAATATGAAAATTAAAGTTAGATTAGTTTGTCGTTTTGGCGAAATATATGAGCCTTTGTTTTCGTCCTTTTTTTCTATTTTTTTCCGAATTTTATGTTTCTATAGAATTGGCTTAGTTTCTATTAGAAATAGCTATTGCTATATATATACATAGTTTGAAATTTGAATATGAATGATATACATTATACAAATGTATTTATATAGAGTACCTACATACTGTTAGGTATCTATAGTCTATGGCTATACGTATTTTTTGTTTTATTTTGTTTTTTATATTTCTATACAATATACGCTATTGCTATACATGTTTGATATGAAAAAGTATAGATATGTATAGAAAAAGTAGATATGTAGCTATGTAATGTTAAGTATTTATTAAAGATGTGCATGGATACATTTGTCTTTTTCTCTCTCGCTATACTATACAAGTAATTCACCACACTCAATCAAGAAAGAGTACAGTAAAAGCTATACTCGATTGTAAACAAATATATATTCAACTCTATTTCTTTGTATCAAATTCAAATGCGTACCTATTAAGTTTGATATCGTAAAAGATTTGATATTTTCAAAATCAAAAACGAGTACTCGAAATATGATCAATATACACTGAGTATAGCAGGTACTCAAATGAAAAATTATACAGAGCTTATATTATATTAGAGAATTTATATTAAAAATATTATATATAATATTATATGTATTATGTTTTTGTTTATGGATCTAAATCTACTATATACGAAAAAACGTTCAGCTAAAATTATTTAAAAGCGAGGAAGAATACAGTTGCCTTTGTCAACTCTTAGATACCCGTACGAACCGTTAGTATGTTCACAGCCTGTCACTCTGCTTACAATATTATTTTTTTAATATTTTAGTATTTTAAAATAATTTGGATGAATTTTATAATTTCTAGAACTATGGGTTGTACATATATTCAAACTATATTTTTATATGTACATTCTTCAAAAGCAGATTCTAACTTTCCACATAACAATTATCAATCCAAAACTTTTTCAAATATTCTATAGTACCATTTAATACTAAGCGGTAAATGTATATTAAATTTACTTAGTACAAAATAATAAATATAATTTTAAATATTATATTATATTATATTTAAATATTCTATTGACAGAATAATTTCTTATAAGTACAATAAAATACATATATGTATGTAAATACGGCGCTATATAATATACATATATACTCTTATCATTCATTCACTAGTGACATATACGATATGTAAATAAATATGATATTATATTAGTATGTATATAAATCAATATCATATAAATAAAAATTCTTCAAGCAACCGTTATGTTGTTTATTTATTTACATTTTTTTGTACTACGCATTATATCCTCAACAATTTCAAATTATCGAGTAAAACAAATGCAAAAAATTTGTTGAAGAAATTTGTTAGAAAATTTGAAAAATATCAAGTAACACTTTCGTCAATTATAAAGTAACCCTATATTATTAAAAAAAGTTGTTAATAGAAATAAGAGTATAATGTTGAAGCTTTAATTTTTGTGTATTACTTCAAAAAAATTTTAACAGGTGTTCAAGTTACAGGTGTTTAAAAATAGGAAATTTTCAGTTTTTGACCCCTTACAGCCCCTAAACGGGGGGTGATACAAAAAAAAATTCTGAAATGACTCATACTTATTTTCAAAGATATAACTTCTGTCAGAATTTCCAACTTAATTAGTTTCCAACTTAATTCGTTTAGAAGATAGAAGGGTTAAAGGATTTTGCAAAATTTGAGTTTCGCATAACGGTAAATTAAGACACCGTATGCCACAAAAATATATTTATTGTATATATACTTTTAAAGCTAATAAAAGTAGTAATCGTTTGGCGTTTTCAAAATGAAGATATACCTTATACAACTATAAAACTATGCTATAACAATTTAAATATAGAGCTTTTTTGAACCTTTGGGGAGCTGTAGCTCCGTAACGGGTGGGGGTACAAAAAAAAGTTATTAAAAATAAAATTAATATTTTTGTGAGATCTATCAGCAGTTAAAATTTCATAGCTCTATTTCAAAAAAAATGTGGGGATCTAAAAGTTAGGTGTTCGAGAGCTACCCTAAGTTTCGATCCAAACTCAACCAAAAAAAATAGGGAACCTACAAATTATTCCCAGAATATTTTGTGTAAATTTCAAGATTCTAGCTTTCTTAGTTTTTGAGTTAGCGTGCTGACGGACGGACGGACGGACGGACGGACATGGCTCAAACGTCTTAGAATTTTTTTTCTGATCCGATCCATACCTTTGAAGGTATATCTAGCTCGCTTATTTCGAGGTGTTACAAACGGAGGAGTAATTTTATTATACCCGATCCTATCGTACGGGTATAAAAAGGTTTGATAGTAAATGAAAGTACATATTCATAAGTTGCAAGAAGCCGTTGTATCTTGCGAACCAGAAGTCGGACCGATGTGATTAAAAAAACCTAGTCCCCGATTCTTTAATAGAAATTAAACATAAAAAAAAAAATGTACCAAAAAGTGGCACCATATTTTTTGGGGGGCTATTTTTTTGGGCGGGCAAAGTCGATTTTTATACCCGCGAAACTCAAATTTTGCAAAATTCTTTAACCCTTCCATCTTCTAAACGGTTAAAGTTGGAAACTTGGAATTTTGACAGAAGTTAGATGAGTCAGATGATGATGAGAATTAGTATGAGTCATTTCAGAAATTTTTTTTGTATCACCCCCCGTTTAGGAGCTGTAAGGGGTCAAAAACTGAAAATTTCCAATTTTTAAACACCTGTAACTTGAACACCTGTTAAAATTTTTTTGAAGTAATACACAAAAATTAAAGCTTCAATATTATACTCTTATTTCTGTTAACAACATTATTTAATAATATATAGTTACTTTATAATTGACGAAAGAGTTACTTGATTTTTTCAAATTTTCTAACAAATTTCTTTAACGAATTTTTTCCATTTTGTTTTACTCGATAATTTGAAATTGTTGAGGATATAATGCGTACAACCCATAGTTCTAGATAATAATGTACAACCCATAGTTCTAGAAATTATAAAATTCACCCAAATTATTTTAAAATACTAAAATATTAAAAAAATAATATTGTGAGCAGAGTGACAGGCTGTTAACATACTAACGGTTCGTACGGGTATCTAAGAGTTGACAAAGGCAACTGTATTCTTCCTCGTTTTTTTTTATATTTTAATTCTACAACAAAATCAGGGAGTACTTTTTTTAAATCGTGTCGGTCCGACTTCTAATTTGCAAGATACGGGGGCTTCTTGCAACTTATAACTTTGTATGTACTCCGATGCTAGTTCAATATATTTATAAAACAAAAAAAACTATTTTTTAATTTGTAAAATATACTAAACAAAAACAACATTCACTAAAATACTAATTTATTTTTAATTATACATACATACTTCCTTTCCACTCTACCCATTATTATATCTTTATTTAAACTTAGACTTAACTAAAAACTAAAAAAAACGAGGAAGAATACAGTTGCCTTTGTCAACTCTTAGATACCCGTACGAACCGTTAGTATGTTCATAGCCTGTCACTCTGCTTATAATATTATATTTTTAATTTTTTAGTATTTTAAAATAATTTGGTAGAATTTTATATTTTCTAGAACTACGGGTTGTACATATATTCAAGCTATATGTTTATCCATCTTTCAAAAGCAGATTCTAACCTTCCACATAACGATTATCAATCCAAAACTTTTTCAAATATTCTACTCGTATAGTACCATTTAATACTAAGAGGTAAATGTGTATTAAATTTACTTAGTACAAAATAGTAAATATAATTTTAAAAATATTATATTATATTAATGCGCACATAGTATATTTATATTGTTATAAGTATATCGCCATACATTGCAATATTTATTTAAAAATATTTCCATTCATAGAATGATTTCTTATAAGTACAATAAAATACATATATGTATGTATGTAAATACGGCGCTATATAATATACATCTATACTCTTATCATTCATTCATCAGTGACATATACGATATGTAAAAAAATCGTAAATAAATATGTAAAATATTCTTCAAGCAACCGTTATGTTGTTTATTTATTTACATTTTTTTGTACATTATATCCTCAACAATTTCAAATTATCGAGTAAAACAAAATGCAAAAAATTCGTTAAAGAAATTTGTTAGAAAATTTGAAAAAATCAAGTAACACTTTCGTCAATTATAAAGTAACCCTATATTATTAAAAAAGTTGTTAACAGAAATAAGAGTATAATGTTGAAGCTTTAATTTTTGTGTATTACTTCAAAAAAATTTTAACAGGTGTTCAAGTTACAGGTGTTTAAAAATAAGAAATTTTCAGTTTTTGACCCCTTACAGCTCCTAAACGGGGGGTGATACAAAAAAAATTTCTGAAATGACTCATACTTATTTTCAAAGATCTAACTTCTGTCAAAATTTCAAGTTTCCCACTTAAACCGTTTAGAAGATAGAAGGGTTAAAAGATTTTGCAAAATTTGAGTTTCGCATAACAGTAAATTAAGACACCGTATACCCCAAGTATATATTTATGGTATATATACTTTTAAAGCTAATAAAATCAGTAATCGTTTGGCGTTTTCAAAATGAAGATATACCTTATACAACTTGTGCTATAACAATTTAAATATAGAGCTTTTTTGAATCTTTGCGGAGGTGTAGCTCCGTAACGGGTGGGGCTACAAAAAAAATTATTAAAAATAAAATTAATATTTTTATAAGATCTATAAGCAGTTCAAATTTCGTAGCTCTATTTCAAAAAAAATGTGGGGATCTAAAAATTAGGTGTTTGAGAGCTACCCGAAGTTTTGGTCGGAACTCAACCAATAAAAATAGGGAACCTACAAATTGCTCCCAGAATATTTTGTGTAAATTTCAAGATTCTAGCTTTCTTAGTTTTTGAGTTAGCGTGCTGACGGACGGACGGACGGACGTGGCTCAATCGACTTAGAATTTTTTTCTGATCCGATCCATACCTTTGAAGGTATATCTAGCTCGCTTATTTCGAGGTGTTACAAACGGAGGAGTAATTTTATTATACCCGATACTTATCGTACGGGTATAAATACTTAATTCTTAAGAATTGCTTATAAGTGATATTTATCGTACAAGAATTTTGCCGTGATAGAAAATGGCTATCGCTTTGTAGGAAAAGTCTTCCACAAACACCACACACGATACTTTCGACATTTAATAGCGGGTCAAATTGAAAACATCACTTTAGAGTCTTGCAGAATAACAAATCATCGCGTCAGTGATACTCTTCGTATGATAAGTCTTCAAGAATATAGGTGAATATTTTAACTATTTATTTGCAAAGCCGTGGCCGAATAATTTTTTGTCATTAGATTCATTTACTTCTTCCGCATACTTATTTTTTACAACTTCTCAAAATAATTCTTTGCGGTGAACTCTTTACAGATCTGGTAAAATTTTTAAAGACTTAAATGAAAGGAGTACTCCTCCTTATTAAAGAGATCGTTATTTTTTTTTTTTTTAAATCAAAACGACAATTTCCAAAATAAAAGGTACATATTCTCATTTTTATTAAATGCTGTTGTATATATTGTATTAAAAATAATTTAATTGGACTTTTAAAATTACAACTAGATAAATATATAGGTAATATTATCTACATATTTTTTGATTTGTTATGTTTCTTTTTTGGTTTTTTCTGTTTTCTGTAAAGAATGAATGTGAATATAATAATATGTAAGTATGTATATATTTTTAGGTATAATATGATGTACATTGAAAATTGTATGAGGTTTTTTGAGTTACAGACAAATTGTGTATGAAAGTACATTTTGTAAAAATAAAA
Source organism: Poecilobothrus nobilitatus (assembly GCA_947095535.1). Classification (NCBI taxonomy): domain Eukaryota; kingdom Metazoa; phylum Arthropoda; class Insecta; order Diptera; family Dolichopodidae; genus Poecilobothrus; species Poecilobothrus nobilitatus. Next base: position 78,625,161 of record OX352772.1, on the reverse strand, counting down.
GCTAAAAAATGTGTGAATTGTATATAAAAATTTGTTATTATTGGAATGAGTTTTCGTAATTATTCTAATTAAATATAAATGAAAAATGATTTGTATTTTTTTATTTTAAAAATTGAATTGAATTGTAAACCAGTAAGAAACAAGTACATATGTATGTATGTATTTTTCAAATTGTTTTAAGAATAAAATTTAAGCGTAGATTTTTAAAATTTATAGGTAATAAATGTACAAAATAATTTTCATGCAATTCACAAAATTATTTGTGGAAGTTTGCATTAAAATTAATATTATGATACATACATACATATGTAATATGTATATTATTTATGCATAATATTACATAATATTACATCATAAATTCAATAATATTGCACTTTTTTCATTCAAATCAAATATTTTTTTTCTTAAAAATTTGTTAAGAATTAAAAATCTGATTGCGGAAAGTAAAAGTATTCGAAAAACCGTTCAATAAGACGTTTATTTACGAATTAATTGAAATATGTGGCAAAATTTAAAGAACATTATAATAAATAATATTTTGCCAGTCCTTAAATTTTATTTTTAATAAAATTTCAAACTTACTTGTTTAAATAATAAAACAAAAAAAAAAACTTATTATAATTATAAAATTCAAAGTTATACCTAATATGCATGAAAAGAAATGTGGTTTAGTTGCCCATAAGATACACTTTTAGTCGATTTTTAAAAATTAAAATCGTATTTGAGTTTTTTACGTCCAGTGTTAAGCTATTACAATGAAAAATCATCATGGACAAAAATTTATTGGAAAATTTTGAGCTGTTAAATTGTTCCGACTACGTAAATTGCAGTTATGAGTCTTTGAAACTTTGGAAGATTAAGCCAAATTTAATTATTTAATTAATTAGTTTATAACATAACACACACATCTCAAAAATCTTAAGTACCTATATCCAATGGAAAAATCTTTACATTAAAAAGTTGACTTGAAGGAGTCAACATAGGTATATATATTTTTTACAAATTTTACTGCTTTGTTTTGCAAAACCTAAAGTTCACGCAGTCTATATACTGATGCAGACGACCAAATCGATATTAAATAAACCAATCTCGAGTGAATATGTACAAAGTATATATTGGATAGTAATTGGTTTGATAACATTTTATTTTATTTTTATTTTATTTTATATAAAAACCAAAGCAAGGTCGTTACAAAAATTCTTAAAGTTAAATTTATAATTATTATTACACAATACAGTACAAAAAAAAAGTACATTTTTTTGCTGACTAAAACTACAAAAAAATTACAAATTAGTTTCTTTTTTTTTTTACCACATTTCCAAAAAAAATTTCAAAAAATATGATTATTAGTTTCATTCTGTCCGTTCGTCCGTCCGTCCGTCTGTTTACAAAACTTCTATACCGTTAAAGATAGAGAAAAAAAATTTTAACCATAGGTAGGTCTCATAAAAAAAATAATTTTGTGGAACAACTTTTTCATGTAGCCCCCCCCCCCATTACAGAGCTACAGCCCCTCAAACTTTGAAAAAGCCCTATTTTTAAATGCATATATCTTATGTTCTGCTTAAGATTTTTTCAATCTGAAAACGTCATTCGACAGGTAAATATCTTTGTAAATTAATATCAAAATTATACAATTTTTTTAAATTTAGTATTTAAATTTACCGTTATGTGAAAACCAAATTTTGCATGATTTTTCTACTTTCACAACTCCGGCACGCTTTTAGATATAGGCTTGAAATTTTGAAACAAGAAAGAACTTTTAGAATTAGTATAAGTTTGCTCAGAAAATTTTTTCGGACCACCCCCTGTTTATGAGCTATTAGGGCTTAAAAATTGAAAATTTGCTATTTTTAAACACCTGTAACTTAACCTGTACACATTTTACTTCTGCAAGATATAAAAATTAAAGCTACAGTAATATATTTTTACGTGTGTTAAAGGTTTATTTTAGTTGTAAAGGGTTCCAAAGTTGCAGATCTTCAAATTTGCAAAAAAGCCCCATTTTTAGATGTATATATCTCGGGCTCTGCGTAATAATTTTGCAATCTAAAACCGCCAGAAGATCGAAAATTTTATTATCTATATAAAACAATATCAAAATTATGTAATATTTTCTAATTTAAGATTTAAATTTACCGTTATGTGAAAACCACATTTTGCATGAAATTTCTTTTTTCATAACTGCGGTACCCCTTTAGATAGGAACCTGAAATTTTGAGACAAGAAAGAACTTTTAGAATTAGTATAAGTTTCCTCAGAAAATTTTTTGGTAACAGAGGGAGTGTTAGAGTTATTACGCCTCAAAAATTGAAAATTTGCTATTTTTAGACACCTGTAACTTAGGCACCTGTACAAATTTTTCTTCGGCAAGACATGAAAATTGAAGGTTCAATAATATATTTTTACGTGTGTTAACGGCTTTCCTTAGTTATATAGGATTCTGGACTTACGGCCCCTCAAAATTTCAAAAATGTCCTATTTTCACATTTTTTCTTATTACATGAAATTTTCAAATTTTTGTGTAAGTCACACTTCTAAACAGTTTGTATTGAGTTTTGGAAATGTGCGCTTTTAAAAACCGTTAGTTTACATTCTACCTTGTTTTTAGATACATTTAAAAATTATAAATGTATGTAGTATGTATGTATTTAAATGTATGTAGTAAGATTCTACGGCAATTTAAAGTAAGTAAATTGACTAACTGCAATCTTTCATTGTATGATGGAAGGTTTTGAAAGTCTCTGGGATTATGTAGATGTCTTAAAGGAAAGAGGAAGAACTAATTCTGGATTGATTCAATTCTTGTACTGTGAATAAAAAAGACTGGATTTCAGATAATGCTGCCGTATTCTAAAACTGAGCGTACAAGTGAACAATATAAAGTTATTGTCACCCAGTTATTGTTAAATTCTCTTGCTCTTCTTTTGATAAAAACTAGCATTTTGTTAGCTCTTAATAACATTGACTCATGGTGGAGATTATAATTCAGTTTGTTATCCAAAATGATTCCCAAATCTGTAATATGATCCACACATTCTAAGTTGTAGTTTTGTATGGAATAATTATACATCAATTTGGATCTTCTCCTTGAAAGTTCATAGCGTAGCACTTACTAATGTTGAGATCTAGCATGTTGTCAGAGCACCATTTTTCTATAAGCACTTCAATTTTGATTGAAGAAAACAGCAATCAGTATCATTCTTAATTACATGATACATCGTAAGATCATCAGCATAAGTAAGGTGGGCAACGCCTGATTAGAAATTCGAAAGATCTCTTATATATATATATTGAGTAAAGGTGGTCCTAAGTGACTACCTTGGGGTACCCCAGAGTAGACAGAAATGCACTTAGATATAGTACCTTGGAATCCAACAAATTGTACTCTTTCAGTGACATATGACTTAATCCATTTTAATATGGAGCCACTGATATCTAGCTTTGCCAGTTTATCTTTTAGTATATCATGATTTATTTGCTCAAATGCTTTACTAAAATCTGTACATATTGCGTCTATCTGAAAGCCTTTTCCCATAGAAGATAATATATCTGATATGTAAACCATCTGGTTAGTGGTGGTCGAACGACCTTTTCTAAAACCATGTTGTTCTTGATTAAGATTAAGATCTCTTATAGGGTAATTTTATCAGTAACAAGTTTTTCAAATAATTTGGGTATAGTCGACTGAATTGCTATACCTCTGCAATTAATGTTTTATCACCTTTTTTGTGAATCGGAATCAAGTATGAGGTTTTCCAAAATTGTGGAAAAGTACCTGACATAAGGGATCTGTTAAAAATTAATGTAAGTGGGACAGTTAAATTATAAATACAGTTATGTAAACAAATAGGTGGAAGAAGATCAGCACCAGATCCTTTTTTAATGTCAAATTTACTAATTTCTGAAAAAACATCTTCTGATAAGTTTAAGCAATTCACGATTCCATGTCCTATTTGTTACTGACGGGAGACGTTTTGGAATATATGTGCAAAAAAATTGCAAATTTCATCAGGACAGGATGACACTTTACCATTTAAGGACATAGAGTTTGGGTAACCTGACTACTTACGTTTTGTTCAAATTTAAAAAATTCAAAAAATTTTCTAGGATTACTTAAAATGGTGTTACCAATATTTTGAACGTAATTATCGTACGATGCGATGCATTTTATTTTAAATTCATCGGCCAAGTTTTTATGCTCATTAATAGTTTCGGAGCTTGGATCATCTGATGATTTAGTAATTTTATGTAATTTATTTGTACGATTACGTAGAGATCTGAGTTCCCTATCTAGCCAAGGTTCTATTAATTTATTTTTTTTTAGTATCTTTGGCGTGTAATTGTCAATTATAGATGATAAAATTGTATGAAAATCCAGAACTACTAAATCTAAATCTCGCTGCATAAACAGCTCGTCCCAGTTTATATTAGATATGGCAT
>OX352772.1:78605718-78608218 GCA_947095535.1 Poecilobothrus nobilitatus | reverse complement strand
CGTCAAGGCGATACGGCAGACGAAGACGGGAGGTGTTCTCATAGAGCTTGATCCTGGGTCCAAGGATAGAGAAGCCTTCCGGAAGGCACTTCAGGGAGTCTTGGGTGATAAGGGTGCTGTACGCAGTCTTGAGCCTATATGCTCCCTGGAGATTCGTGGGCTGGACTGTCTTGCTACAGAGACGGAAGTGGAAGCAGCAATCGGCGTACGAGTGGCCCGTAAGCTCATTGGTCTGAGTAAGATCAAAATCGGCTGGGTTAGCTGCAGAGTCCGGAGAAGAGTCGACCTGGATTGTTGCTTCAGGTGTCTTGCTTTTGGCTATATAGCGCGAACTTGCAAGAGTCCAAACAGGAGTCGCCTCTGTCGGCGGTGTGGCGGAGAGGGTCATCTGGCAAAGGATTGCAGCAAAAACGAGCTCTGTGTGCTCTGTCTCAATGCGGGCTCTAAGGTTGAAGAGTTGACCCACACAGCAGGAACGGGGCGATGCAAGATCTTCAGGACGGAACTGCAGAAGGGGAGGGAATCAAGATGATTAAAATCCTGCAGGCCAACCTGAATTGGACTGGAGTTGCTAATGATCTTCTCCGCCAGGTGGGCAGAGAGAAGGGTATTGACTTACTGCTCATTAGTGAACAGTATAGTCATAACCACCCTTCTCCATGGTATCCAGATGACCTGGGGACAGCAGCTATATGGATCCCGGTACCGGGGAAACTTCCGGTGAAGGAGCACGGACATGAACGAGGATTCGTCTGGGTTAGGTGTAGGGAGGCAACTTTCGTTAGCGTGTACCTCACCCCCAACGAATCCATTGGCGAATTCATGGAGAAAGTGGGCGATCTTGAAGACATGATCCTTGGTGCTTTTGGGAGCCTGGTGGTGGGCGGCGATTACAATGCTAAGGCTTTGGAATGGGGGTTGGAATATCCGGACATTCGAGGTGGCCACGTTCTGGAAATGGCGGCTAGGACGGGTTTACTCGTCTTAAACACCGGCCGCGTGTCCACCTTTAGACGACCAAGATATTCGGAAACCATTCCAGATGTCTCCTTGGCATCAGAGCATTTCGCCCCTTTGTTCAGAACGGGCATGTAATCAAAGACTATACGGGCAGTGACCATCAGTATATCGTCTTCGAGTTGCGCGAAGGTCAGCAGCGGCAAGCGGTGCCTGTTGGTTGCTCTCCCTGAAACATGAATAGGGTTGACGAGGCTAAGTTCGCCCGCTCAGTTTCATGGGAGGTAGTGGCACCCATGGTAGCTGTCCGAGGGAACCGGAGCCAGTGCGAGGAGATCGTCGACTCCACCATGAGGACGGTAGTAGAGGCCTGCGGGGCTCCTATACCCCACAAAAGGCCTCGTTACGGGAAAGAACCGGTATACTGGTGGACTCATGAAATCGAAGAGTTGAGGCGTGAATGTTTAAGGCTTCGGCGCAAGTCGCAGCGCGCCAGAAGCCAGGATGAGATTGCCCATTGGTCTGCCGACCAAAAGCCAAGAAGAAGGAGCTTCGCCGGGCCATCAGCGGTAGTAAGGCTCGGTGTCTAAGGAAGCTGAGGGAGGATGTCGAGAGAGATCCATGGGGTTTGGGTTACAAAATTGTAACACAAAAGCTTGGCACGAGAGGTGATGTCGCCCCCATGGATGCTGCTTCCACGGAGTGTTCCCTGCGCACCCGGCGAGGATGAGAAGGAGTGCGGACTCCCGAGGCGAGATTGTCTACTTCTGCATGGAGGAACTTGAAACCGCCGTCTGCTCTATCAAGCCGAGGAGAGCAACCGGGCCGGATGGATTACCGGGGCAAATATGGAAGCTGGTGTTACGGGCTGGGCCTGAGCTCTTGCTGAATATGAACAATGCGTGTCTTTCAGCGGGAGTCTTCCTGCCCGCTGGAAGACAGCACGACTTGTGCTGATCGGCAAGGGAAAGGGAAGGGGAAGATCTTGGAGAAGCTGCTTAGGGCGAGGCTGCATTCCGCTATGGAGGACGCAAGCGGCTTTCTGCGCAGTAGTACGGCTTCAGGTACGGTAGGTCAACAGGGGATGCCATTGCCGAGGTGATGAATGCCGTAAAGCGGGCGGAGAGTTACAACCATTTCTCACGTCGACTGGTCATCTTAATGACGCTTGATATGAGAAATGCTTTTAACTCTCTTAGATGGGTGGACGTAATCAGAGCACTGGAGGACGACTTCCGGGTGCCAGAATACCTCCTCCAGATGATGGATGATTACCTAGCCGACCGGACTCTGATGTACGATACCTCGGAGGGGGAAATGAGCATGGTGGTTACTGCAGGGCGGCGCAGGGGTCTGTGCTCGGACCAGATCTCTGGAACGCTGCCTATGACGATCTGCTGCGTTTGGACATGCCCGACGAGACAATTATCTTTGGGTATGCCGACGACGTGGCACTGCTTGTTGAGGCAAAGAGCGTGGAGCTGGCGCAGCTCAAGCTCAACCAAGCCATGCAGCGCATCGGTGCATGGATGGCAGAGTGAGG
>OX352772.1:78593218-78600718 GCA_947095535.1 Poecilobothrus nobilitatus | reverse complement strand
TTATTTGACATTAAATTTATTTTAATTTTAATTTGAAATTTATTCTAGATGTAATTTTAATTTTAATTGTAATTTTAATTGCGATATTGACTACATTATAATTTTTAAATTATTAAAACTAATTAACATTCAGGATTAGAACTAATTATAACTAAGTAACATTACAGATTAGGATACTACAAATCTTAGATTTTTAGTTTTACTATAATACAATCTTATACTACACAAAGTTTATTTAACTACAAAAATAAATTCCAATGCCATAGTTAAGTTTTAATTATTTTGTATTTAATTTAATTAGTTTAAATTATGCGAATTACCTAAAAAAATTTTTACTTCTTTTTTGAAAATACGGAGATTGGTTATGGCTTTCATTTCGTTTGGAAGATTATTGTACGCCTTTAAACAGTTGTACAGACAATTGTTCTTCTGTTTACCTGTTTTAAATAATTTTAAATAGTAATTTGATTTGTTTCTAGTATTGTGATTGTGTATATCGACCATCCTATCTAAGTTGAAATTGTGTTTTAATGTTTTATTGATAATTTTGAAACTTAATAAAAGGGTTTACCAATTACATATATGATTCAAACTTACATATTTTTCGGAATATAGCAAATTTGTTGAATGAAGGGTAGGGTATCTGTTTATTGTTTTGATTGCCTTTTTATTTAAAATATTTAATTTATTTATCATGAAAATTGATCCACTACTCCACAGAGGGTTCAAATAAGTTAAGTGATAAAGAATATACGATGAAAAGATGCTGTACAAGGCGCTATCGGAGAAGAAGTTTCGCATCCTTTTTAAAATGAAAACATATGGACACATTTTTTTTATAACATGGTCAATGTGCTCACACCATCTTAATCTATTATCAACTACAAGACACAAGTATTTAAACGTTTTCACAATTTCAATTGGGCAGTCTTTATAGTGAATATTGAAATTGTGATCTGTTTTATTATTAAATACAATTATTTTGGTTTTTTTTTGCATTTAATAGTAGACGATGTTTATCCAGCCATATATTGATAGTTTCTAAATCAAAGTTTATTGCATTTGCCAAGTCAACTTGATTTTTTTCAGCATATTTCAGTACAGAATCATCCGCGCAAAGCTGAAGTGTTCCCTTTAAATTCAGCTGACATATATCATATATATATATTTGAAAGAGGTCAGGACCTAAAATAGAACCCTGTGGAACCCCTTTTGCTATTGTCTTTGCCTGACTTTGAGAAGAGTTGATGCGAACAAATTGTTGTCTATTAGAGAGATATGATTTAAAAAGAGTAAGTTGGTTATTTTTAAAACTTAGATTAGATAATTTGATAAGTAGAATTTCATGGTCTACACAATCGAACGCTTTTTGCAAATCAAGGAATACGCAAGCCACAAATTTACGTGAATCGATTTCTCTAGTAATAAAGTCAGTTAAGTTAATACAAGCCGCAGTTGTATTAGAACCTTTTACGAATCCATATTGTTCCTGACTAAGAATAGGGTTGTGATAGAGGAAATGATGCAATCTATTCTTGATAACTAACTCGAAAATTTTGGAAAAAGCTGGTAAAACCGAGATAGGGCGATAATTAGAACAAAATTCAAAATAACCACTTTAGTAGATTGGTGTTACAATTGCTGTTTTAAGAGAATTTGGAAAAATTGAAGTTTGAAAAGCAATATTTATAAACTTTACTAAGATTGGAGTGAATTGTAATTGGAATTTTTTTATAAATTTAGCAGAGATATGGCAAATCCTGTTGCAGCAGAATATTTTAATTTATTTATAGTTTACTTCTTCCTCTGCATTGGTGGGGTATAAATTAAAATTTTCATATATATTGTATTGAAAATTATTGAAATAATTTAGATCTAGTGGAGAGTTTATACTAAGTTCTTTAGTTACATCGATAAAATAATTATTTACAATTTCCGCGATTTGTTGTTCATTACTAATTAGTTTGTAATTATGCGATATAGTTTTTATTTTGGATTTGGAATTTACGTCTTTATTGAAGATGGTTTTTTTATACAGTTTCCATAGGAGTTTACTATCACTTGGATTTCGAGCAATTTCGTCAGAATAATATTTTTTTCGCTTCGCTCGTAATTAAGTATTTTACTTCGTTTTTAATTTGTTATATAATTCCGATGTGTGTAAATCATCCGGATATTTTTTTTGTATTTGAAATACGTATCTCGAATTTTGATTTTATTTAATATGCTATCAGTCATCCAACAAGACTTATTTTTATTACTCTGTGTGTTATCGAGTATTATGGTGCTGAAATCTGCAATTATTTCGTCAAAATTAGTATAGGAATCGAGCCTTGACCAATTGAATGATTAGCTATTCTATCGTAGTTTAAAATTGTTTTAAAATTGTTTTGAGGATTTTGAGTAGGTTTTTTGTTGAAACTTATTAGCAGTAATTGATGATCTGATAGATGATTACCTAGAACATGAAAAAAATATTCGTATTTACAGAGGTCAGTTATGAAATGATCAATTACCGTGTTACCAGTTACACCTTTTCTAGTAGCGAATTTTTCAGAAATATTGTTGCAGATAGTAAATCCATTACAAAGAAAGCTATTTATATAATTTTTCACGTTTAAGTTGTGTTTCTCTAATAAATTAATATTAAAATCGCCCAAAATTAGCGAGTTATTAAAAGTATTAGTAATTTCGCTAAGCTTTTCGATGAATTCCGACTTTTTCGTTTCATGTGCTCTTTAAATAGCTATTATATTTATCCTTTCTTTAATCAACTTCACCACTAAGATATTGGATTTATGAAATTTCACTTGGACAGCAAGAGAACTATCTATATCTTGATTGACGTAAATAGCAACTCCACCATAGGAATCATCGCGATTAGAGAAATAGCAATTATAATTAGGGAGATTAAAGAATTTATTTTCGCTTTCATTTAACCAAATTTCAGATAATACAATAATGTGTAATTTACATTTATAGCAGGAAATCAGTTGTTCTAAGTCATACAATTTATTTCTTAAACTTTGGATGTTCATATATATAATATTAAAATTGTTAATATATTGGTAATTTATATGAGAATTATTCACCTCGGTGAAGTAATGGATTTTTAGCTGATCTTCAATATTAATTATTTGATTTAATGAATCCACCATTAAATATTAAAAAGTACAATCATGTAGTTGAATAAGATTGTTGAATAATTAGATGGTGAAGTTGAAATGCAATAAATATATTTAGCTGATACACAAACCCTTATATAAAAATAATTATTGTTATTGCAAATTAGCAGAATTAGTTCAAAAGATTGACCAGTGAGGTGAAACAGGTTATTACACCATAAAAATTTTATTTTTTCTGATTCGTTAATTGTTGACTTAGAAGTTTCGTTAAATTCGAAATTATTGCAATTATTGTAAATCATATGTAAAGAATAGACCAAAAATATTGATAGTGTCATTTTATATTTAAAGATGTGGAATAAGTATGTGGAACATGTGTAAAAAAGAAAAAAAATTATATAAACATATGTGAATGAAAGTGCATTATTGATAAAATTATAAAGTATACTAAGTGTTTGTAATGAATTAAAAAAAGAAAAAAAAACAAACTAAACAAATGAAAGTAAAAATTATTCAAAGCAAAGTAAAAATTTGTAAAGGAATATGTTGCACTATGTATCAGATTCAGTGCAAGCTGTAAGTAAATTATTTTAAGTATATAAAAAAAGATTGTATTTTGTAGTATTTTTATGTTTAGAATAAGATTGTGTTAAGTAAAGTGTTTACTAAAAAGAGTGTATATAGTTAATATTTGGTTAGTTTTGGTTAGTATTATGCTTAGTATATAAAGTTTGGTAAAGTTTTCAAAAAAAATAATTAGTGGTGTAATTTTTGGGAAAACAATTATAACTATAAGAAAAATATTAAATTGAAAAGATTGATATGTGATTATTGGGTTAGTTGATTTTAAAATTTTTTTTTTTTTCACCTTATTGATTCTACCTATTTTTTAATAATATTTTTATATAATAACCGATGACAAAATTAATAAATAACACAATATTATTTTAAATTTAAATTTATCATTATTTTATTACGATTAAAAATTATTAATTATATTATGGATGCATTTCGAGCATAGCCCATCTTCAGCACTGCACGATTGCAATTATATATATACATATATGTAATATTATATTAGAGAACCCATATAAATCATATATGTAAGTGTCATAAATCAATTAATACTAAACATTTGTCAAAAAATAAATAGTAAATTGAACGAAATTAAAACGAAATTACAAAAAACGAATAAAAATAATAAAATATTAACAAGTCCAAAAAAAGAAATTCTAAACATTCGTCAAATTAAATCAAAAAATATAAGAAATAAAAAATTAAATAATAAATTTAACGAAATCAAAAAAATTATTACAAAAGCAAAATAAAAAATGAAGATAAAAATAATAACAAAATCAAAAAACAAAAATATAAATAAAAAGCAAATTAAAAGTCAATTTAGAAAAAAGGCAGGAACAACAACAAAAAAAAATTAAAATAAGTAATAAACAATTAAAGTCATAAAAATTTAAAAAAAAAAAAAAAAAGCAAAAATAACAATTTAACTTAAGTATTAACGAATGCTATCAAATAAAAACGTATCAGTATTCCCTTTGTCTAAATTCATGTTGTTGTTGTCTTTATTAATGTAAAAGGTTTCGTATGCATCTAATTTTGCTGGGTTCCTAATATGTTTAATTAGAGTAAGTTCATATGAGTTTAGATTAAGATGTAGTTTGTCATATGCATGTATTGATACTCCAGATTTTTTATGTTGGCCATTTTTTATATAGCTTAAATGTTCTTTAAATCTATCACCTATTTTTCTTTTGGTTTGTCCATAATAATTTAAATTGCACTCATTACATGTAATTTTATATATACCTGTTTTATTTACATTTTCAGCTTTGTTTTTAGTTTATTTAAATAAGTTACAAATTTTATTATTATTTTCATACACAATATCCATACTAAATTTTTTATAAATGGGTATAAGATAATTTGTGACCTGTGGAATATAATTGAAAGAAACCCTTTTTCTTTGTAAATTGTTATGTAAATTTAAATTTTGTTGAAATAGTGTTGTCATATTATTTTTCTTATTGCGTTTAGAATGTATTGCAATTAATTCGTCAACTAATGTTTCTGGGTAACCATTAACATTAGCAATTTCTTTTATGTAATTGTATTCTATTTGGAAATTATTAATAGTTAAAGGTAAATTACATAAACGATGTACCATTGAATGAAAACTAGCATGTTTATGTTGAATTGGACAGTACGAATCTGAAGTTATATATCTCATAGTTGATGTTGGTTTATGATATATACCGAAATCAATTTTTCTCCCATTTCTCTTCAGTTCCAAGTCTAAAAATTGTAGTGTATTGTCTTTTTCCAATTCATATGTAAAATTAATGGTTGTATATTGCCGATTGATAGTATTTAAAATGTTAAGATACTCTGTTTTTTTGACAATTGCGAAAATATCATCCACATACCTCAACCAAATTTTAGGGAGTAAATTTAATTTACTTAAATTTATCTCAAATTCAGCTATAAATATTTCAGCAATAACGGAGAAAGAAAAAAAATTATATAAACATATGTGAATGAAACGGAGAAAGAGGATTTCCCATGCTCGTACCATGTTCAATTTTATAAAATTTGTTTCGAAATTGAAAAAAATTTTGGTTTATGCATGTGTGTGCAGCTTTTAAGTAAATTCTCCTTTTTTGTACAGGAACATTGATTTTCCTTAAATAGTTTCCATAAAAACATAATGCATCGGATACTGGAATTGACGGGAAGAGTGATTCAATATCAAATGAAATCATAATTTCATCGTCTTCAATTTTAACTTCCTTCATTTTATCTACGAATTCATATGAGTTTATGACAGAAAGGCTTTCAAATGGTGGTAGATTTTTCATTTCATTTACTAACCATTTCGCTATTTTGTTGGTTGGGGCATTAATATTAGAGCAAATAGGTCTCATTTTGTTGCCTACTTTATGAATTTTTGGTAAACAATATAAAGTAGGGACAATAGGATTTGAAACTATTAGTGCTTATTTCTGATTTGTTACTGGACGATTTTTGTCTTATACTTAATGGATGTCTCAATATCTACAATTGCATCAACTAGTGGAATGACCTTTGGTTTTATGGAAAATTTTAAACCTTTATTTAAAAAATGTAATTCTTCTATACTAAAATTTTGAGTTGATTGATTAATCACAATATTATCTATAAACTTAGGTTCAGGGTTTTTATTATATGGTGGGTTTTCTACAATTATTTTATTCAATTTTCGATTTAAATTTGAAACCTTTCTATCAACTAGTTTTTTAATGTTTAAAATTAAAGTGTGATTATAAAATTCTTTAAATTTATCTATTTCGAACGCATTAAAAGTTTTGGTTAATTGGAGATGGAGTGAGTATGTTTCTAATTCTATTGCCGCTAGTCTAGAATATTGGTGTTTAATTTCTAGTTGAAGCCATAGTTTTTGTGATTTTTTGATTACTAATTTTGTTCTTGAGTTATTGACAGCACATTTAATTTAATAAATTTTGGAAACAATTTTTTATTTTTACACTCTTTAAGAAAAGCTATATCTTCTTTAATTAAATATATTTTGGTTTGCAATCGAGCAAAGCGGATTAAATTTGGTTTGGTTGCCATTTTTCTTAGTATAATATTAATCCTTAAATTAGTATTAAAACTATATAATAAAGCAAAATTATTGTTGTTATTGTATTTTTTATTGTACTTATTATTGATGTTACCTAAAAATTCAAAATTATATATGGTTAGTAAATTAATGTTGATTATTAATAAAATTAAAATTAAAAATATGGGCAATATAAATATAGGCATATTGTTAGTTGTGCCAGATTTATTAATGAAAAAAAAATATTAAATTGAAAAGATTGATAAGTGATTATGCGGTTAGTATTAAAACTATGTAATAAAACTATATTATTATTGTAATTGTATTTATTATTCTTGCTACCTAAAAATTGAAAATTGTACCTGGTTAGAAAACTAATGTTGGTTACTAATAAAATTATAAATGTAAGCAATATCGTTATCATTTTCAATTCTAAAAACCTTGGATTTTTCAGCTTCCCTAAGAAAAATAGTGTTTTCTTTGATCCACAGGTACTTAAACTTATGCGATGATTTGATTTGCTGTGCATTATGGTAGAGTCTTGATTGAAGACGGGTGAGATGCTGTCGAAAAAATATTTCGCTTGTATTACTTTCACTCCCTGACAGCCCAAGCTCATTGTTATAAATATGTGGCGTGGCCCGTTTCTGGTTCATCAATGCTAATTTTGCTGTGTAACTATTAAATTTGACTAGGTATAGAGGTAATTTCAAATTTTTATTTTGCTTGACGTTTTTAGGATTATTATTTCTTGTAGGT
>OX352772.1:78569231-78571731 GCA_947095535.1 Poecilobothrus nobilitatus | reverse complement strand
ACAGCATCGAGATACAGGGTGACCATCTTCCAAGAGAACTAAAAATTAAAATTTCTAGAATCATAAATAGATTTAAGAAAATTTTTGGTCCTATAAATGACAAGGAGATAATAGATACAGACGTAAGAGCAGAAATTAAAACATCTACTGCTAAACCCATCTACACGAAACAATATCCGTATCCTGCAAATATGAGAAGAGAAGTTGAGGAACAGATTAACGATTTGCTAAACAAAGGCATCATCAGACCATCAAAAAATCCGTACAACTCACCCATTTGGGTTGTAGCAAAAAAACCAAATGCATCAGGAACAACAAAATATAGGATGGTAATCGACTTCAAGAGACTAAATTCCATAACAATTGCAGATACTTACCCGATTCCGGATATAACCAATACGCTTTTTAGTCTAGGAAAAGCAAAATATTTCACAACCATAGATTTGACGTCTGGCTTCCATCAAATAAAAATGGCAGAAAAAGATATCCCGAAGACCGCTTTCTCCACAATGAATGGGAAATATGAATTCACTCGCTTGCCATTTGGACTACGCAATGCTCCAGCAATTTTTCAGAGAATGATCGATGACGTACTGAAAGAACACATCGGCAAGCGTTGTTACGTATACATCGACGATGTCATCATCTTCGGGAAAACTGAAGAAGAACATCTTAACAACATTAGAGAAGTATTTTCAACCCTAGATCAAGCTAATCTTAGAGTAAACCTAGAAAAAACCAGTTTTTTCAAGACAGAGACGGAATTCCTTGGCTATTTGATCCCGCACGAAGGAATAAAACCAGATCCCAAAAAGGTAGAAGCGATCCAAAGAATTAAACCACCTGCGAATCTAAAGGAATTAAAATCTTTTCTTGGACTCACCTCATAATACCGAAGATTCATCAAAGATTTCGCCAAGCTTGCCAAACCTTTGACTAATTTAACAAGAGGATATAATGCTCAGATTAAGGCAAATCAATCAAAGAAGATAGAAATAAAATTAAACAAAGAAGAAATGAAGGCATTCAACAATTTGAAAAACCTTTTAATGTCATCAGAAATCCTCATCTTTCCAGATTTCGATAGTACATTCATTCTAACAACAGACGCATCTAATCAAGCCATTGGCGCTGTTCTATCCCAGGGAGAGATAGGAAAGGATAAGCCTATTACATACATTTCTAGATCGTTGAACAGAACAGAAGAAAATTACGCAACAAACGAGAAGGAGATGCTGGCGATCGTATGGGCGCTCGACAACCTGCGTAATTATCTCTACGGAGCAAAAAAAATTAAAATATTAACGGATCATCAGCCGCTCACTTTCGCCTTAGGCAATCGAAACCACAACGCCAAGCTAAAATGATGGAAGGCACGAATCGAAGAGTATAACCAATTATTTATAAACCAGGTAAAACGAACGTGGTAGCTGATGCACTTTCCAGGTTACCCTTAGAAATCAATACGTTATCTACAAGCTCAACAGAAACAGCACATAGTTGCGACCAAGACAGCAGCGATCTCATCCCACATTGCGAAGCTCCAATAAATGTCTTCAAAACTCAAATCATCATCAAGCAAAGCAAATCCATTACCGCATTTGAGAATCCCCATCCTGGGTATCAAAGGTTCACAATCGGTATGCCAAGTATAACGCATGAAGGACTTATATCGATCCTTAAGCAAAGACTTAACTCAAATGTTATAAACGGAATTAAGATTCCCGAGGAATACCTTAGTATGCTTAACAAGGTTTACAAGGAACACTTCAACAAAGTAAAAATAAGGATAACTCAAAGAATGGTGGAAGACGTCGGTAACGAAGAACGTCAAATGAACATTATCGAAAAAGAACATAAAAGAGCACATAGGAACTCCATCGAAAATCGAGAACAAATTATGGAACATCACTATTTTCCTAGAATGAATCGGCTGATCAAAGATTACATCAAGACCTGCGAAACGTGTAATTGTAATAAGTATGACAAACACCCGCAACATCCGCACCTTCAGCCAACACCTATTCCGAATTATCCTGCGCAAATCCTCCATTTAGACATCATGGAAATACGGGGAGAAAAATATATCACCTGTATTGACAAATTTTCCAAATTCGTCAAATTCTTCAGGATCAAGGATAAATCCGCCCTACACCTAAGAGACAAACTAACAAAAGTACTGCACTACTTCACGGTTCCCGAAATGATAGTCACTGATAACGAAAGTGGACTGATTAGTCCTATAGTATCAACTTATATCAAGGCACTTGGAATAAAAACATACCATACACCTTCCCAGAAAAGTGAGGTCAATGGCACAATCGAAAGAGCGCATTCGACATTTGGAAATCATCAGATGCTTGCAAAAAGACTATCCACAACTAACACACAAGGATTTGGTATGGAAAGCAGTCGACCGCTATAATAATACGTATCATTCGGTAACAAAGAAAAAGCCCGCTGATATTTTTTATGGAAGGACTTCCAGAATAAATTATCA
>OX352772.1:78471731-78564231 GCA_947095535.1 Poecilobothrus nobilitatus | reverse complement strand
ATACTATATGATACATATGTATATACTTTACATGGGTTTTTTATAAAAATGGAAAATTATTAATGATAATCAGAAAATTTTGAAAAAAT
The DNA here is from genome assembly GCA_947095535.1 of Poecilobothrus nobilitatus. NCBI lineage: Eukaryota > Metazoa > Arthropoda > Insecta > Diptera > Dolichopodidae > Poecilobothrus > Poecilobothrus nobilitatus. The sequence goes on along the minus strand of OX352772.1, from coordinate 78,564,142 downwards.
TTGTAAGATGGCTGTACTGAATATTTATCATTTAAAAAGAAAAAAATGGAAGTTGGTTGGTAAATCATTGAGTAAAAGGGTTTTAAATGTCTGTCATTTGCAGATTAAATATTATGATATGATGATATGAAAATATCAGAAAAACAACCAAAAAAAAAAAAATAGAATTGCAAAACTCAAAACTTCGAAGTTTACGAATCGGCCACTCTACCACTGCACCAAACCCTTCACTAAAATTTCAATGTTTATATTCAGTTATATTGTGAAATTTTATTTCCTACCATACAAACTATATTTTAAAATTTTAATTATGTATTTAGAAAAAAAACAAAAAGCAAAAACAAAAAAAACGCAAAATTTAAAATTCAACGGAATAAAAGAGCGTCGTTTTTGAATATGTATATTATAGGTATAGATTATACATACTATATGATACATATGTATATACTTTACATGGGTTTTTTATAAAAATGGAAAATTATTAATGAAAATCAGAAAATTTTGGAAAAATATTAATCTTGTAAGATGGCTGTACTGAATATATTATGATATTTATGATTAATAAATATTATGATATAGCAAAAAAATATTATAAATACTTTTGTCATTTTAAAATAAATTAATTGTATCATTAATTTATGAGGTACACATTTTTTTTATACATACATATACATTTTAAAAAATAAGGAAAAATACAGTTGCCTTTGTCAACTCTTAGATACTCGTATGAACCCGTTAGTATGTTCACAGTCTGTCACTCTGCTAATAATATTATTTTTAAATTTTTCATTACATATTTTAAAATAATTTGGTGAATTTTATAATTTCTAGAACTATGGTCTGTACATATATTCAAACTATATGTTTATACATTCTTCAAAAGCAGGTTCTAACCTTCCACATAACGATTTTCCAAACTTTTTCCAAATATGACTTATCTAGTACTATTGAATACTAAGCGGCAAATGTATATTAATTTGTACTGTATATATTATGTATTTATTATATATCATTCATTCATCAGTGACATATACGATATGTAAATAAACATGACTTATATATGTAAGTATGTATACTAATTTCAAATAATTATTGATTAAAAAAAAAATTAAAAAAAATCATTTACAAAAAATTGTTAGAAAAATTAAGTCACACTTTAGTCAATTTTAAGGTAACCCTATATTATTCAGAAAAGTTATTAATAGAAATAAAATTATAATGTTGGAGCTTAAAGTTTTGTATATTACTTCAAAAAACTTTGAACAGGTGTTAAAGTTAAAGGTGTTTAAAAATAGCGAATTTTCAGTTTCTGACCCCATCCAGCTCCTAAACAGGGGGCGATACAAAAATATTTTCAGAATTGACTCATACTTATTTTGAAAGATCTAACTTCTCTCAATTTCAAGTTTCTAACTTAAACCGTTTGGAAGATAGAAGGAGTTAAGAATTTTGCAAAATTTGAGTTTCGCATAACGGTAAATTAAGACACCGTATAGCACAAGAATATATATGTATATTTGTAAATTTAATAAAAGCAGTTATCGTATAGGGTTTTCAGAATGACGAATATTATAGAACTTATAGAACTTGTGTTATAACAATTTAAATTTAGAGCTTTTTCGAACTTTGGGGGGCTGTAGCTCCGTAACGGGGGCTATAGAAAGAAGTTGTTCCATAAAATTAATATTTTTATGATATCTGTTAGCAGTTCAAAGTTCATGACTCTATTTCAAACGTTGTAGAACTTTTGAAAAATTTGTATGAAAAATATTGAGATCTAAAAGTTAGTTGTTTGAGAGCTAGCCGAAGTTTTGGTCGGATGTCAACCAAAAAAAATAGGGAACCTACAAATTGATGTAAGAATATTTTGTGTTCATTTTAAGACGCTAGTTTTCATAGTTTTTGAGTTATCTTGACGGACAAACGGACAGACGAACGGACAAAGCTTAAACGACTCAGAATTTGATTCTGATCCGATTTATACTTTTGAAGGTATATCTAGCTAGCTTATTTCAAGGTGTTACTAACGGAGAAGCAATTTTAATATCGGGTATAAAAAATAATCTGGTAATTAATAACCTTATCGTACGGGTATAAAAATAAATAAAACTGTCAATGAAAAGATGTAAGTATTACATTAGAACATCTAAAGCACATTAAGTACTAAGTACTAATTTATATAGGTACACATATATACATCTACATATTATATCTACAACTACAACTAAATGAAATGAAATAAGAAAAATATTCATATATAAATGCAAATGCAACTGTGATTAGAAAAATTAAAAATCTATAATTATAATTAATTCTTCAACATCCATTAGCAACAATAAACATCAGAGCACCACACAAAGAACATCATACGGTATAATAACAATATTAACAACAAGCAGAAAAACAAAAAATAAGAAAAAGAGGATTAGAAATAAAAATATTGTTTACGTACTCGTAAGTACTAGTTTTTTATCATATTATAACTTATTTATTATATTCCTTATTTTGATTTTACCTTTTTATGTAAGGAGTTTATAAATTATTATTATTGTATCACATTTTACGCAAGATATTTTGTTTTATCAGACGACTTTATTTTTTTTAAAGAAATTATGATTTTGAAAACCTTATGCAGTCAATAATTTAACCATAACATAATAATATTATACTATCCATAAAAGAAGTGGCATTAATTGTAAGAGTTCAAATTTTTTTCTTGGAAAAAACCGTCTCGCGTCGCAACGGGATACAGGATCAGAAGAGAAAATACTTCCAGTTTCGTTCTAGATTTAAAGAACATTACAACTAAATTTGATTACAAATATTACAGATACACAGATACCATAACAAGCTATACACATATTTCTTTATAGAATCTTAAGTTGAATTGAGATTACTCTTTTTGTATAAATAAATATTAAATTTAGTAAAATAATATTAAATTTATTAAAAAAATAATTTATTAGTGACAATTACTGGGTCTTAAAGATCAAATATGGAGGGAAATTTTAAGTTGAATCGCGATTATAGAAATCTTAAGTTCAATTGCGATTATAGAAATAAACCTCTGTCGCCATTACTCTTTTTGTATAAATAAATATTAAATTTAGTAAAATAATATTAAATTTATTAAAAAAATAATTTATTAGTGACAATTACTGGGTCTTAAAGATCAAATATTAAGGGAAATTTTATATCCGTATTAACTATGTTCAAGCGTATAATAAATTTGCTATTACGTTCGTCCGTTTGTCTGTCCGCACGATAACTCAAAAATTAAAGGAGCTAGGGTGCTGAAATTATTTTTACGTCAATTTTGCGAAATTGTTTGTTTCGGTGCTTAAATCCAGCATTCTCGGCTGCCGAGGTCGAGCAGTTGCCATCAACTTTTTTTTATATGGAAATAACTCAGTATCTATCGAAACTTGGCATCTGAAATTTTTATAAATGGTGTCGAATTACAGGCCCACGACATCTATAAAATTTGGTTGTCCAGGTGGGACAGGTTCAGGTAACTTCTCTTTTGAAATGAAAATAACTCAGTGTCTATTGAAGCTAGGTATCTAAAATCTAGTGACGAGTTATATGACAACAACTTTTGTAAAATATGGTTGGTCTTGCGCAGCCGGTTCAGGCTTTTTGCACCTTTTGGAACTTAATGAAGCTATTCATCTGGAGTTTTACAAATGGTGGTCAAATTTTATGGTAATAACTCCTGTAAAATTTAGTTGTGCTGATGCAACAGGTTCGGGTAGCTGTCATACAACTTCTCTTTTTATATGAAAATAATTCAGTGTCTATTCAAACTAGGTGTCTGAAATTTAGTGAAAAGGAAAATGTGCCACAAAATTTTTAAAATTTGGTTGGTTTAAAGCAGCCGGTTCAGGCTTCTTGCACCTCTTGTATCTTAATGAAGCTGGGCGTTTGAAATCTTACAAATGATGATGAAGTTTTATGGCAATAACTTCTATAATATTTGGTTGTGGTGGTGCAACAAGTTCGTGCATCTGCTATATAACTCCAAAATTTACATAAATATATCTCGGTACTTAATTAGGTCAAACATCTGAAATTTTGTAAAAGATTGTCAAGTTTTATAAAACCAGTATATATTACGTTCATACGGGTATCCCAGACTTGACACAGTTTACTCTACTGCACTCTTCCTTGTTTTATTTATTTTTATTTATTTTTAAACCCAAAAACAAAATTTGCTTGAAATTTTAGTCATATTCGGCTACTCTTTTGAATAGGGGCCACGCCTGATTGTTCTGCAATTTGTTTTGCAAATTTATTTAATTTCATTCAATTTTTTTGTATTACTCTTGGTAAATATGATATAGGTAATTGATCAAAGCTAGAACAAAATGTAGAGTAATAAATTTGCTACTTTTTACTTTCAAAAAATACCAGCTACTATTTTTTTTGTTTTTGTCCTAAGGGATATGGAAATCTTCCAAAGACGCCAAGAATTTCCCCTTGGTAGTGTTATATTCTTACTGACTAAACTCATTTCCCCCGTTAGCCAATACGATTGGATTAAGCCCTTACCTGTAACACAGTATATTTGCTAGGGAGTAGGGATAGGAAAGGATAGGAAACAGGATGCGGAAACATTGAATTGAGATTGGGACTGTAAGAAACAATGAATCAGCCTGTCACTATTTTGCTAACAGTGATTATAGCCGTTACAACAGTTATAACATGCAGTAGTATATAACACTTTACTACACGAGGTAATTATTGAAGACAACCCCCAATGTCACTGTAACAGCTATTATTATTGGTATTATTATTACTTATTAATATCATTTTTATTAACACTACAGAGTCAGGGCCATATAATACACTTTGCATGATATAATCAAAGATAGCTCCACTATAGCAGCCATTATTATTATTATTATTGTTACTAGTATTACTATTATTATTACTATTAATTATACGATATACATTGAAAATTACTACATATTTTTTTTATTTATATGACCTGGCCGGAGTTTGAACACTCTCAATCGGAAAGGCTGGCAACTAAACCACTACGCCGTGGATCACTAATTGATTTGATTCAAATTAATTACTTTTTCACATAAGTGCCACTGCATGTATTTAAAATTGTACTTAATGGATAAAATACAAAATCTTATAAATTTTTAGAAAATATTTATGCGTTTATAAAAAAATCAACACCATGTGTAATCGTAGCGTAATGTAAACTTATTCTTTTACTTTAACTTTAATTCTGTGAAATATTGTTTCTATAAAATTCAAATTAAATTCAACTCAAGTTGTCACTTACGGTTAAGTTAAGAACCAAAAAAAAAATTCAATATCAAAGTTTTGAACAGAATAAAAATGATTATTTGACATTTAAAAAAAATTAAGAGATTTTTAGTACAACAATAAGGTAAAACAAATTCTAGAAGCCATTTTCAGTGTAGAAATATTCAACCCGTTGATAATAATAAATATAGGTAAGTCAAATATTTTTCGATTCGGTGTTTTCCCAACAATTTCATTCATTGCTTCACTTACATAATATGTAGTTCTAAAGATTTTAAACAACAACGGATATTTATTATTTGCGCTACTATGCTTTTTTATTTTAAAGTAGATCATTTAAATCAAAAATTTTCTATTACAATAAGATTAGCCACTCTCACCACGTGACCAAATTTTTCTATGCTACTCGAAAAAACAACAAAATTGAAAGAAATAGATATAGTAATAAGATTTTATTATGTGAAAAGAAGACAAAAAACTAATATGAAACGGTTTGGCATATGCAATCTCACTATTCAGCAAAGTGTATCGAAAGTGCAAAACGCAAAATAAATTTGAATAAATTGTAGTTTCAAAAGTTGAAAAACTTTGTTTTTGTTGTTTTAGAATATTTAATTCAAAATTTTGAAAACGATTTACTGAAACAAATAATTTGAAGCTGTAAAGAAAAGTATAAAGAATTAAAACAGGTCAGAATGTAAACCGACGGATTTTAAAAGCGCATATTTCCACAAGATAATACAAACTATTTAGAATTTGTGACTTGCACCAAATTTTGAAAATTTCATTTAAGAAAAAATGTGAAAATAGGACTTTTTAGCAATTTTGAGGATCTGTAAATCCGGAACCTTATCAACTAAGAAAAATCGTTAATACACGTAAAACTATATTAATCGAGCTTTAATTTTTATATTGCCGAAGTAATATTTGTACAGGTTCCTAAGTTACAGGTGTTTAAAATACCATCTTTTCAATTTTTGAGCGGTAATAGCTCTTAAACAAGGAGTGGTACAAACAAATTTTCTGACGACACTTACACTAATTCTAACAGTTGTTTCTTGCCTCAAAAATTCCAGTCCTTGCCGGACTGCCTCAAAAATTCCAAAATCCTATCTAAAAGTGTGCCGGAGTTATGAAGGTAGAAAAATAATGAATTTGGTTTTCACATAACGGTAAATTTAAATACCAAATTTAAAAAATATATATATAATTTTGATATTGATTTACAATGGTAAGAACAATTCCTGTCGAATAGCGTTTTCAGATTGAAAAAATGTTAAGCAGAACATGAAATATATGCATTTCAATATACGAGACCTACCCATGGTTGAAATTTTTTTTTCTTTATCTTTAGCGGTGTGGAAGTTCGTGTAAACAGACGGACAAAGAGACAAATGGACGGACAGAGTGAAACTAATAGGAACATTTTCTCAAAATTTTTTTGAAAATGTGCTAAAAGCGTTTTTAAAATATATTATACTAGCAGAGTACCCGGCGTTGCCCGGAGTATTTTATAGGCTTTATGAAATAAAAATTATTGACTTTTGTTTCTGCGCTAATATAATTTAATATAGTTAACTTATTACTATGCATTTACAGATGCAGGTAGTTAATATTCTATTTTGTTTTACATTTAGTTAAATTGAATAAACAGAGCAAAGAATTAGAGACAATTCGTCTACGAAAAATCTTTAAAGGAATCAATAATCTATTGAGTACACATTTACGGCGAAGTGAGTTTCCACAATATATACGTTAATACCGAAACATAAAATCTTATTTAAATCTTATAAAAGGCCATAATGTAATCAACTTTTTTTTGTAAGTAATGTCACTTCATGGTTTTGTGAATTATCCTTTTAAGTACATTTTGAAAAAATTTGCTATTAGGCTCGCTCTGTCCCTCCTTCTGTTAAAACTTATATACTGTTTAATAAAGAGCAATGAAATATTAACTATGCATAGGTCTCTTAAAAGAGTAATGTTGTAGATAAACTGTTTTATGTACCCTCGCCTACAGCACCCCCAGCTCTTCAAATTTTGAAAAAACTTCTTTTTAAATGCATATATCTCAGGTTCTGTTTAATACAGGATTGTTTTTTACCTTTATAAATCAAGCAGAATTTTTTTACGTTAACTTTTTCTAATTATGTTTTCAAATTAATATTGAATAAGGCTAAAAATATGTGTAAGAAACGTATATGGATAAGAGTGCAAGGTTTTCTGTTCTTTAAATATGTATATACTGATTTTTGATCAAATACTGTACAAAAATGTGAATATCTTTTTAATTTAATTGAGAGTGTTAATAATATTTTTAAATATACGTACATTATAGTATGTACATATTTCAATAATATTTTATGGGAAATATGTTATACACATGCATCTTATATAGACCCCATGTAAGTAATGCATTTCTGAATGATGACATGATGATTGTCGTATGTGGGAGATTGTTTCTGTTTTTTAACAACGGTCGAAAATGTTATGTTGTTAAGACGTGAACACAGTATTCTTAAGATACCTAATAAGGTTATTTTAATTACTGTTATATATTAGAAAAGCATTGAAAAGTTTTTATGGAATATTAAAAACAGTATAGACAAAAGTAAAGAGATATTTCATACTTTTTAATAATAATAAATATCTTTTTAATAATAATAACAAAAAATTAGGCAGAATATTTTTAGTAGGTGCTCGTACGGAAATAGGTTAACAAACGTTAATAAAAATTTTGTCACAGGCTTTATTTAGAACCATAAATTCATCCTGCCAAATTCACAGTCTATCATGTGTTAATGTATCATAGCAACATTTATTGAATGACTTTGTGTGCCAAAGTGCAACACTTGTACTTGTGCGACAACAAAGAAATTAAGAAATTTCATTGGACCCTGGTTCCGAAACGCATTAACGGATCGTAACCAAATCATCTGAATGAGCTTCTGGGGTAAAGAGCTACACTTTGATAAATGAGCAACTCAATTGGTCAAACCGTTTAAGCGCGACAACAAAGTAAATTAAACAATTTCACTGAGCCCTGGTGTCGAAACGGGTTACTTGATGGTAACCAAATCAACTCAGTGAGCTTCTGTGGTGAAGAGCTACACTTTTGTATATTTTCAACTCAATTGGTCAAACCGTTTAAGCACGACAACAAAGAAATTGAAAAACTTTATTGACCCTTGGTGCCGCAATGGGTTAATGGATCGTAACCAAATCATCTGAGTGAGCTTCTGGGGTGAAGAGCTACACTTTGATAAATTTGCAACTCAAATAGTCAAACCGTTTAAGCGCGACACAAAGTAAATTAAAAAATTCACTGAGCCCTGGTACCGAAACGGGTTAATGGATCGTGACGAAATTAACCCAGTGAGCTTTTCTGCTAACGAGCAAGAATTTTGCGAATTTTCAAATCAATTGATTGAACCGTTTAAGCAGGACAACACAAAAATTTAATGAACTTCATGAAAAATTTAATGGCTCTCGTTCCCAAACGGGATACCGGAACGTCATAAAAATTTGTCACAGGCTTTTTTGCAGACCATAAAACCACCATACAAAATTGGACATAAATCGGAAACAAAAAAATTTTTGGAAGTCCGCCGGCCCGAATCCGGGTAACATATTGCAAAGTTCTTCGGTACCCGCCCAAAGCTAAAGAGAATATTTGTACAAATTTATAACTCAATCGATCAAACCGTTTAGGCAGGACAACGAAAAAACCAAAAAGTTTTAAATGGCTCTTGGACCGCAATGGGTTAATGAATTGAAACGCGATATAGCCTATAACTCCTTCCGGGGTCGTAGAAATGTTCCTGCAAAATTTTGTTACAACCGGACTGGTGGTTTTTATGTGAAAAGGGCGCAAACAAACAAACAGAATTTGTTCCTTATTTATTAGATTTATTTTTTACAAATATTGAACAGTCAACATTTTATGTCTTATATCAAGTTCTTTAACATTTTTATTAAAACTTTTTATTAAATTATGAATTCTGACTCTTATATATAGTTTTATAAAATAAGATTTGCTACATTTATTACAACAGTCATAATTAAAATCATTTTTTAAACGTTCATATAATTTACTCGTATATTTTAAATCTTTCTTTTACTGTACTAATTTCACTAAAATATTTAATAAATTATCTAAAGAATACATATTTCAGAAGGTCTGACCTAAATTCGTTTTTCATACACTTTAAATTAAATGAATTGTAAATTAATATTTGTATCGACTTTAATTTCTGCTGTACCTCAATTGGTCGATATTTTTGCAACAGCCAACCATCAAAATCATAAAACGCATTTTCACCGCCAAAATCAAGAGGCATATAATCTAATTCAACGTTAAATTCATATTTGCTTGTTGATATTGCCGAGGGTATATCTGTATGTATCTCTTATATCAATATCAGGCATTGTAATGTCTTCCGTTGTTAATCACAATTTCCAGAAGTGATTATATTTTCCAATAAACTTTGTATTTTGAACACCTGTATCTGCATAATCATTTACTCCCACATTTGCATTTGTAAAAATTTCTGTACCTAAAAACAAAAACAATTTTAGTATTTGGTTTGTTTCGATATCTATTTTTAACTTTGACCTGTAATATCCTCCGACACAGTATTTAATTCATCAGTTTTAAAATCTGCTTCACTTACCTTTTCTGAAAATGGTAAAATATACAATTTTGAATAAAATTTTATATTTTTATCATTTCTATTTTATCTGTTATATTTTTTGGTGCAATTAACAATACAGCATCTTTAATTTTAATTTTTGATGATATTGGTTTGAGCTAAAGCCTTAATTCGAATTTCACTCGAAAAATTAATGGGCTTACAAGAAGTAGCATTTCTATTATGTAGATGACATTATAGTATTCGAATCAAATGTAATAGATCATAATAAAAACTTAATCAAAGTATTAGAACGTTTAAAATAATGCAACTTAATCCTCGAAATGTAATTTCTTAAAATCAGAAGTTGTATATTTAGGACACCTTATAACATTTGAAGTTATAAAAACAGATCCTGACTAATACCAAACAATAACAAAATTATCCAACATCCAAAGATGCAGATGAAGTAAGAAGATTCATAACATTCTGCAACTATTATAGAAGATTCATTAAAGATTTTGTAGAGATAGCAAGATCTTTACATCATCTTTTAACGAAAAAACAAATATTTATTTGGTCGGAATGAAGAATGCAACAATGATTTTGAATAATTAAAACAAAAATTAATTGAACCACCAATAAAGTTTTATCCAAATTTTGCTGAACAAGGGATGCATCAAACTATGCGCTTGGATCTGTATTATCACAAGGCACAATAGAGGATGATAAACTGATAGCTAATACTAGTAAATCTTAGAATAAGCATGAATTGAATAAGCCAAAAATTGAAAAAGAACTTTTGGCAATACTTTGGTATCATCTATTTTAGACCATCTCTTTTTGATAAAAAAACTCATAGTTTATACTGACCATAGAGCATTAGTAAGCTTATTCAAGCATAAAAACCCTTCATCCAAGCTAACAACGATACGTGTAGATTTGATGGATTATTATTTTGGAATAATATTTATACAAGTCAAGATGAATACCAATGCCGATGCTCTTTCGAGAATACAAATTGACTCTACCAAACTAATAGAAATGATACCGAAAAAGATGTTAATAAACGTAATTACAAAAAATATGAAAAATTAAAAGGAGGAAGAAATAAATAAAAAGAATAATCAAAATAAACGATTTAAATTTAAGAGTAATGAAATTAAATTAACTATTATCAGAAACAAAAGATATAAAAATAATAATAATGAAACTAAAATTGTAGCAGCAAATTTTGAAATTATTACTGAATATAGCGAAAAATCATTATCAGATTTAAAATTGGTTGTCCAAGAACTACTATTCAAAACAAGCAACTTAAATATTAAAAAATTAGCATTGGTTAATGATGATGAAATATATGAAATAATGGATATGCAAACAATGGATAATGGATATCCAAATATGTTTAAAGAGCTGCAAAATAATTCGGAGAATAAAGATTGTTTAAAAATTATTTTATATAAGCCTTCAAAATTAAAAATAAAGAAGAAATGTTAAAATTAATAAAAGAGATTCATGATTCGTTATATGCTAGACAAGTAAATGTAAGTAAATGTATAAGTAAATTAAAACAGAAATATGTACAGAAAAATATGAATAAGATGGTTAAGAACTATATAAACTGTGCAATGACAGAACCTCCGAGGAAATAAAGATCGCGGGCTAAAGCCTTTGGAACTTTAGGAATAAACATCCGTGGGTTTTAAATCTTTTTCAAAAACGAATTAATAACCACCGGTCTTAATTGCACTAGATCGTCGGCTTTAAGTGCATTTCGAAAAAGAATTAAATCCCACTGAGTAACACAAAGGTTACTATCATGAGTCTGGTTTTCATTTGACTGGATTATATTTGGTGACATGTCAGAAGTCCATTGGGAATTTTGAGCCACTTCAATGAGCCAGAAGTCCCATGGGACCTTTGTTGTTAAGGTCTCGGGTTAGGTCTCATTGTTAAGGTCTCGGGTATTTTGGGAAGGGTTTTCGAATTGACTTAAAAATCAGGATTATACGCCTTTTACAGAATATTTAGGTATATGTATATGCGAGTTTTGAATTAGGAGGATGATCATATATGATTATATATTCTGCTCAATTTTTTGTATTGCTATTATTATTAAAAATATATTTAAAGCACTGTTTACTTTTGTCCATACTGTTTTTAATATTCCATAAAAATATTTCAACGCAAATTTCAAATATTCGATATAGTAGTAATTAAAATAACCTTATTAAGTATCTTAAGAATACTGTATTTAAGTTTTAACAACATAATATTTTCGGTCGTTATTAAAAAACATAAATAATCACCTCCATACGACAATTATCATGTCACCATTCAGGAATACATTATTAACATGCGGTCTACCTATATAAGATGCACGTGTATAATATATTTCTCAAAAAATAGCATTGAAATATGTACATACTGTATGTATAATGTATGTATGTTTAAAACTACTATAAACACAATCATTTAAATTACAAAACATATTCATATTTCTGTACAGTATTTAATGAAAAATTAGTACATACATATTTAAAGAACAGAAACCTAACATTCTAATCCATATACTGTTCTTACATATATTTTTAGCCTTATTCAATATCAATTTGAAAACATTATTATGTATTAGAAAAAGTTAACGTAAAAAAAATTCTGGTTGATTTAGAAAGGTAAAAAACAATCCTGTATTTTTTATATTAAAACGAGGAAGAATACAGTTGCCTTTGTCAACTCTTATATACCCGTACGAACCGTTAGTATGTTCATAGCCTATCACTCTGCTTATAATATTATTTTTTTTAATTTTTTAGTATTTTAAAATAATTTGGGTGAATTTTATAATTTCTAGAACTATGGGTTGTACATATATACAAAATATATGTTTATACATTTTTCAAAAGCAGATTCTAACCTTCAACATAACGATTATCAATCCAAAACTTTCCAAAATGTGCTATAGTACCATTTAATACTAAGCGACAAATGTATAATAATTTATACTATACATATGTATTATATATCATTCATTCATCAGTGACATATACGATATGTGTTCAGAATACTTTATTCAATTTAAGTTACGATTTGAAATTTAACATTTTTAGTAATAAGTAAAATTTCTTTAACAATTAAACGTTATGCAATGGTTTTCGTTGACGCTACATTTTTTTGCATAAAAATTAAATGTTTGAATGAACTACAATATTCTACTAAGTAAATTATTATCTTATGTTGTATCAAATGTATGTAATATAAATTGTTGTTGTAAAATTTTAATGTAGATTCAAAGTAATGTAGGTCAGTATAAAAATATTTCAAGTTTATAATACGGAAAATAATTGTACTAAATTTGTAACAATAGTCAAGGTGTAATTAATGCTGATTTTAGTATTTAATTTATATATCTATGTATAAAGATATAAATTTATAATAATTTGACAGAACAAAATAAGCATTTTATCAACAAACAAAACATTGGTCCTTCGAGCCGGATCATTTAACCATAAATGATCAAAAGATAATTGGACAAGAAGATTATATCAACATAAAAAAAAACAATGACTACTCTTTCTGGTGAAAAAATTTAAAGGGCTAATTTGGAAGAGCTTTTTAGAGTCAACAAAAATTATGGGTTATTTAAATCGTGCACTTTTACTTTTGATTTTAATTTTGAATAAATTTTAATTATTGTTAATTTTATTTTTACTTTAATCTTAATTTACATACTTTAATTTATCTTAAGTCAGATTTTGATCTTGGTTATTTACAGCTTTTTATTAACTTGGTTGGGTAAAGGATGGAATCTTAGAAGCCATTTTAAACACACTTCCCGTTGAGCTAGAGACTTGTTTTTAAAATTGATTTTAAGTCTAATTTTGTTTTGATTACAAATTCAACTCTGATTTCATTTTAATTTTGCTTTTGATTTTAATTTTAAACTACATTTCAATTTTAATATTATTATTTATTATCTTAACTTTTCTTTTATATTAATTTTCTCCATCAAAATAACCAATTTTAATGTTAATTTCTGTAACATACGCGGGTTGCAAACGAATTTTCATGCCGTCGATTGCCATATTAGTTCCATTAAACCAGCAATCTTAGCCCTATATGAAACACAAGTCAATAACCACAATGATAACTTTAATGTTACCGGCTACTTACTTATTTCACGCTTTGTACTCAAAAGAGGCACGCCGTCTATATAAAAAATGACATCGCTTTCAACACACTTCCAAAATATAAATGTTCTAGCCCAACCTTTCATTACATTTGGGTCAAAATTTTCGTTGAAAAGCATGTCATACATTTCTGTTTCCTATACAGATCTCCCAACTCAAATGAACATGAAACTGCTATGGAAATTGAAAATCTATCGAACCAGATCAATGAAATTTTGGACACATCTCCAGAAACAGAAATTGTTCTGACGGGAGATTTCAACATTCATAACAGGGACTGGCTTCATTTTTCTAGCAACATCTCCCCGAGTCAAAACTCAATTGGGAAACAAGTTGAATTATTTTCCTCACTGTTCCACCTTTCTCAACTTGTCCAAAATCCCACTAGGATCCCGGACCGTGCTGATCATGAAGGTCACCTCTTGAATCTCTCTTTCACCACACACCCTGAAAAATATGTGGTTTCAGTTGGTTGCCCCCTGGGAAATTCCGACCATTGTTTGGTTAACACAAGTTTCCGGGTAAGCCCAATCTCCAACCAGAGGTCCCCTCCCAAAAAATTAGTTTGGCGTTACAGCCATGATGACTGGGAGTAAATATGATATTTTATTTATCTTGAGTAAATATGATATAGATAATGGATCAAAGCTAGAACAAAATGTAGAGTAATAAATTTGCTACTTTTTACTTTCAAAAAATACCAGCTACTATTTTTTTTTGTTTTTGTCCTAAGGGAGATGGAAATCTTCCAAAGACGCCAAGAATTTCCCCTTGGTAGTGTTATATTCTTACTGACTAAACTCATTTCCCCCGTTAGCCAATACGATTGGATTAAGCCCTTACTTTTAACACAGTATATTTGCTAGGGAGTAGGGATAGGAAAGGATAGGAAATAGGATGCGGAAACATTGAATTGGGATTGAGACTGTAAGGAAACAATGAATCAGCCTGTCACTATTTTGCTAACAGTGATTATAGCCGTTACAACAGTTATAACATGCAGTAGTATATAACACTTTACTACACGAGGTAATTATTGAAGACAACCCCCAATGTCACTGTAACAGCTATTATTATTGGTATTATTATTACTTATTAATATCATTTTTATTAACACTACAGAGTCAGGGCCATATAATACACTTTGCATGATATAATCAAAGATAGCTCCACTATAGCAGCCATTATTATTATTATTATTGTTACTAGTATTACTGTTATTATTACTATTAATTATACGATATACATTGAAAATTACTACATATTTTTTTTATTTATATGACCTGGCCGGAGTTTGAACACTCTCAATCGGAAAGGCTGGCAACTAAACCACTACGCCGTGGATCACTAATTGATTTGATTCAAATTAATTACTTTTTCACATAAGTGCCACTGCATGTATTTAAAATTGTACTTAATGGATAAAATACAAAATCTTATAAATTTTTAGAAAATATTTATGCGTTTATAAAAAAATCAACACCATGTGTAATCGTAGCGTAATGTAAACTTATTCTTTTACTTTAACTTTCATTCTGTGAAATATTGTTTCTATAAAATTCAAATTAAATTCAACTCAAGTTGTCACTTACGGTTAAGTTAAGAACCAAAAAAAAAATTCAATATTAAAGTTTTGAACAGAATAAAAATGATTATTTGACATTTAAAAAAAATTAAGAGATTTTTAGTACAACAACAAGCTAAAACAAATTCTAGAAGCCATTTTTAGTGTAGAAATATTCAACCCGTTGATAATAATAAATATAGGTAAGTCAAATATTTTTCGATTCGGTGTTTTCCCAACAATTTCATTCATTGCTGCACTTACATAATATTTATTTATTTATTTAGAACCAAAGCAAGGTCGTTACAAAAATTCTTAAAGTTAAACTTAAAATTAATATTACACAATACAATGCAAAAAAAAAAAGTACATTATTTTGCTGACTTAAGACTACAAAAAAAAATTACAATTTATTTTTAGTTTTTATACCCGTACGATAGGATCGGGTATAATAAAATTACTCCTCCGTTTGTAACACCTCGAAATAAGCGAGCTAGATATACCTTCAAAGGTATGGATCGGATCAGAAAAAAATTCTAAGACTTTTGAGCCATGTCCGTCCGTCCGTCCGTCCGTCAGCACGCTAACTCAAAAACTAAGAAAGCTAGAATCTTGAAATTTACACAAAATATTCTGGGAGTAATTTGTAGGTTCCCTATTTTTTTTGGTTGAGTTTGGACCAAGCCTTAGGGTAGCTCTCGAACACCTAACTTTTAGATCCCGACATTTTTTTTGAAATAGAGCTATGAAATTTTAACTGCTGATAGATCTTACAAAAATATTAATTTTATTTTTAATAACTTTTTTTTGTAGCCCCACCCGTTACGGAGCTACAGCTCCCCAAAGGTTCAAAAAAGCTCTATATTTAAATTGTTATAGCACAAGTTGTATAAGGTATATCTTCATTTTGAAAACGCCAAACGATTACTACTTTCATTAGCTTTAAAAGTATATATACAATAAATATATACTTGTGGCATACGGTGTCTTAATTTACCGTTATGTGAAACTCAAATTTTGCAAAATCCTTCAACCCTTCTATCTTCTAAACGGTTTAAGTTGGAAACTTGAAATTTTGACAGAAGTTAGATCTTTGAAAATAAGTATGAGTCATATCAGAAATTTTTTTTGTATCACCCCCCATTTAGGAGCTGTAAGGCGTCAAAAACTGAAAATTTTCTATTTTTAAACACCTGTAACTTGAACACCTGTTAAAAATTTTTTGAAGTAATACACAAAAATTAAGGCTTCAACATTATACTCTTATTTCTGTTAACAACTTTTTTTAATAATGTAGGGTTACTTTATAATTGACGAAAGTGTTAGTTGATTTTTTCAAATTTTCTAACAAATTTCTTTAAAACGAATTTTTTCCATTTTGTTTTACTCGATAATTTGAAATTGTTGAGGATATAATGCGTAGTACAAAAAAATGTAATTAAATAAACAACATAACGGTTGCTTGAAGAATTTTTATTATTATTTATATGATATTGATATATATACATACTTATACAATATCATGTTTATTTACATATCGTATATGTCACTAGTGAATGAATGATAAGAGTATATATGTATATTATATAGCGCCGTATTTACATACATATATGTATTTTATTGTACTTATAAGAAATTATTCTGTCAATGGAATATTTAAATATAATATAATATAATATTTAAAATTATATTTACTATTTTGTACTAAGTAAATTTAATATACATTTACCGCTTAGTATTAAATGTTACTATAGAATAATTAAAAAAGTTTTGGATTGATAATCGTTATGTGGAAGGTTAGAATCTGCTTTAGAAGAATGTACATATAAACATATAGTTTGAATATATGTACAACCCATAAGTTCTAGAAATTATAAAATTCACCCAAATTATTTTAAAATACTAAAATATTAAAAAAATAATATTGTAGGCAGAGTGACTGTGAACATACTAACGGTTCGTACGGGTATCTAAGAGTTGACAAAGTCAACTGTATTCTTCCTCGTTTCTTTTGTTTTCTCTCTTTTTTTTCTTAGATACATTTAAAAATTATAATGTATGAATTATGAATCATTCAGAGCAATATAAAGAAGCTAAGTTATGCCTTTAGCTTAGTCTTACTATTAAAAAAAAAGATGTAAGATGATACAATAAATTTTTTGTACTTTGTTAAAATTGAATTAATTATGATAGGTACAATAAAGACAAAAGTTATTTTTATTTTATGTATGTAAAATGAGTCAATGCTTTTAATATGGTTTTTTATACCCGTATGAACTATGTTCAAGGGTATAATAAATTTGCCATTACGTTTGTGACACCTTAAAGGAGTCGAGCTAGATATAGTGTCGAAGGTATGGATCGGCTCAGAATCGAATTCTGAGTCGATTAAGCCATGTACGTCCGTCCGTTCGTCCGTCCGCCCGCCGCACGATAACTCAAAAAATAAAGGAGCTAGGGGGCTGAAATTTTTTTTACGTCACTTTTGCAAAATTGTTAGTTTTGCTATTTAAATCCAACATTTTCGGTCGGCGGGTTCGAGTAGCTGCCATACAACTTCTATCTTTATATAGAAATAACTCAGTATCTATACAAGCTAGGTTTCTGAAATTTTGCAAGTGATGATCAAGTTTTATGGCAACAACTTCTGTAAAATTTGGTTGTACTGGTGCAGTGGGTTCGGGTAGCTGCCATACAACTTCTCCGTTTAAATGAGAATAACTCAGTGTTTATTGAAGCTAGGAATCTGAAATTTAGTAAAGAGGTGTCGAGTTACATGCCAACAACTTTTGTAAAATTTGGTTGGTCTAGAGCAGCCGGTTCAGACTTCTTGCACCTCTTGGAACCTAATGAAGCTAGGCGTCTGCAATTTTGCAAATGATGATCAAGTTTTATGGCAACAACTTTTGTAAAATTTGGTTGTGGTGGTGCGGCGGGTTCGGGTAGCTGCCATACAACTTATCCGGTTAAATGAGAATAACTCAGTGTTTATTGAAGCTAGGAATCTGAAATTTAGTAAAGAAGTGTCGAGTTATATGCCAACAACTTTTGTAAAATTTGTTTGGCCTAGAACAGCCGGTTCAGGCTTCTTGCACCTCTTGGAAGTTAATAAAGCTAGGCGTCTGAAATCTTGCAAATGATGATCAAGTTTTATGGCAACAACTTCTGCAAAATTTGGTTGTGCTGGTGTGACGGGTTCGGGTAGCTGCCATACAAAATCTCTTTTTAAATGAAAGAACTCAGTGTCCGTCCGCACTATAACTCAAAAAATAGAGGAGCTAGGAGGCTGAAAATTTTTTTACGTTACTTTTGTAAAATTGTTAGTTTTGCTATTTAACTCCAGCATTTTCGGCTGCCGGGTTCGAGTAGCTGCCATACAACGTCTTTCTTTAAATGGAAATAACCCAGTGTCTGTTCAATCTAGGTATCTGCAATTTTGCGAATGATGATCAAGTTTTATGGCAACAACTTCTGCAAAATTTGGTTCTGGTGGTGCGACGGGTTCGGGTAGCTGCCATACAACTTCTCTTTTTAAATGAAAATAACTCAGTGTCCGTCCGCACGATAACTCAAAAAATAAAGGAGTTAGGAGGCTGAAATTTTTTTTACGTCACTTTTACAAAATTGTTAGTTTTGCTATTTAACTCCAGCTTTTTGGGCCGCCGGGTTCGAGTAGCTGCCATACAACTTCTTTCTTTAAATGGAAATAACCCAGTTTCTATTCAATCTAGGTATCTGAAATTTTGCAAATGATGATCGAGTTTTATGGCAACAACTTCTGTAAAATTTTGTTGTGATGATATGACAGGTTCGGATAGTTGCCATACAACTTCTCTTTTTAAATGAAAATAACTCAATGTCTATTGAAGCTAGCTATCTGAAATTTAGTGAAAAAGTGTCGAGTTGCATGCCAAAAACTTTTGTAAAATTTGAATGGTCTAAAGCAGCCGGTTCGGGCTTTTTGCATTTCTTGGAACTTAATGAAGCTAGACGCAATAGATTCGGGTAGCTATCATACAACTCCACAATTTACATAAATATATCTCTGTAGTTCGGTACTAAAACTCTGAATGTTTTTAAAAGATGATCAAGTTTTATAGAAACAGGATATATTACGTTCATACGGGTATCCCAGAGTTGACACAGTCTACTCTACTGCACTCTTCCTCGTTTTTTTTTGTTTTCTTCTTTTTATCACATAATACTTATGCTAAATTTTTATTACTTTGAGTTTATAGTTAGTTAATTATGTAAAAAAAAAAAAAAAAAAAAAAACAAAAACAAAGGAAATATTATTGTTAATAAATTATGTCATTTAGAAATAAATTATGTCAATGTTTTACGATAGTTTAAGAATGTTGTGTAATTTAGATTTGTAAGCATTTTTTGAAATTGTGTCACAGAAAATGTTGTCGAATCGATTAAATAATATGCAACACCTGTTTGTGGGTTCGTTTTTCCCATATTCAGTTCTATGTGTTGTTTTAATTAAGAATTTGGTATATCTTGTGGGCCTGACATTATTGTTGACTTTGATTTTATCTTTAATAAAATTGACGTTAATCTTATTGGATAAGACATCAAATGTAAAGCAGTTAGATAGTAAGATTCTACGGGAACTTAAACTAAGTAAATTGACTAACTGCAGCCTCTCATTGTATGATGGAAGGTTATGAAAGTCTCTGGGATTATGTAGATGTCTTAAAGCAAAGAGAAGGAACTGCTTCTGGATTGATTCAATTCTTGTACTATGAATAAGAAAGGCTGGATTCCAGATAATGCTACCGTATTCTAAAACTGAGCGTACAAGTGAGCAATATAAAGTTATTGTTACCCAGATATTGTTAAATTCTCTTGCTCTTCTTTTGATAAAACCCTTAATAAATATGTAGTTCTAAAGAAATTAAACAACAACGGATATTTATTATTTGCGCTACTATGCTTTTTTATTTTAAAGTAGATCATTTAAATCAAAAATTTTCTATTACAATAAGATTAGCCACTCTCACCACGTGACCAAATTTTTCTATGCTACTCGAAAAAACAACAAAATTGAAAGAAATAGATATAGTAATAAGATTTTATTATGTGAAAAGAAGACAAAAAACTAATATGAAACGGTTTGGCATATGAAATCTCACTATTCAGCAAAGTGTGTCGAAAGTGCAAAACGCAAAATAAATTTGAATAAATTGTAGTTTCAAAAGTTGAAAAACTTTGTTTTTGTTGTTTTAGAATATTTAATTCAAAATTTTGAAAACGATTTACTGAAACAAATAATTTGAAGCTGTAAAGAAAAGTATAAAGAATTAAAACAGGTCAGAATGTAAACCGACGGATTTTAAAAGCGCATATTTCCACAAGATAATACAAACTATTTAGAATTTGTGACTTGCACCAAATTTTGAAAATTTCATTTAAGAAAAAATGTGAAAATAGGACTTTTTAGCAATTTTGAGGATCTGTAAATCCGGAACCTTATCAACTAAGAAAAATCGTTAATACACGTAAAACTATATTAATCGAGCTTTAATATTTATATTGCCGAAGTAATATTTGTACAGGTTCCTAAGTTACAGGTGTTTAAAATACCATCTTTTCAATTTTTGAGCGGTAATAGCTCTTAAACAAGGAGTGGTACAAACAAATTTTCTGACGACACTTACACTAATTCTAACAGTTGTTTCTTGCCTCAAAAATTTCAAGCTCCTATCTAAAAGTGTGCCGGAGTTATGAAGGTAGAAAAATAATGAATTTGGTTTTCACATAACGGTAAATTTAAATACTAAATTTAAAAAATATATATATAATTTTGATATTGATTTACAATGGTAAGATTAATTCCTGTCGAATAGCGTTTTCAGATTGAAAAAATGTTAAGCAGAACATGAAATATATGCATTTCAATATACGAGACCTACCTATGGTTGAAATTTTTTTTTCTTTATCTTTAGCGGTGTGGAAGTTCGTGTAAACAGACGGACAAAGAGGCAGATGGACGGACAGATTGAAACTAATAGGCACATTTTCTCAAAATTTTTTTTGTGTGCTAAAAACGTTTTTAAAATATATTATACTAGCAGAGTACCCGGCGTTGCCCGGAGTATTTTATTGGCTTTATGAAATAAAAATTATTGACTTTGGTTCTGCGTTAATATAATTTTATTATTTACATTTAGTTAAATTGAATAAACAGAGCAAAGAATTAGAGACAATTCGTCTACGAAAAATCTTTAAAGGAATCAATAATCTATTGAGTACACATTTACGGCGAAGTGAGTTTTCACAATATATACGTTAATACCGAAACATAAAATCTTATTTAAATCTTATAAAAGGCCATAATGTAATCAACTTTTTTGTAAGTAATGTCACTTCATGGTTTTGTGAATTATCCTTTTAAGTACATTTTGAAAAAATTTGCTATTAAGTTCGCTCTGTCCTCTTTCTGTTAAAACTTATATACTGTTTAATAAAGAGCAATGAAATATTAACTATGCATAGGTCTCTTAAAAGAGTAATGTTGTAGATAAACTGTTTTATGTACCCTCGCCTACAGCACCCCCAGCTCTTCAAATTTTGAAAAAACTTCTTTTTAAATGCATACATCTCAGGTTCTGTTTAATACAGGATTGTTTTTTACCTTTATAAATCAAGCAGAATTTTTTTACGTTAACTTTTTCTAATTATGTTTTCAAATTAATATTGAATAAGGCTAAAAATATGTGTAAGAAACGTATATGGATAAGAGTGCAAGGTTTTCTGTTCTTTAAATATGTATGTACTCATTTTTGATCAAATACTGTACAAAAAAGTGAATATCTTTTTAATTTAATTGACAGTGTTAATAATATTTTTAAACATTCGTACATTATAGTATGTACATATTTCAATAATATTTTATGGGAAATATGTTATACACATGCATCTTATATAGACCCCATGTAAGTAATGCATTTCTGAATGATGACATGATGATTGTCGTATGTGGGAGATTGTTTCTGTTTTTTAACAACGGTCGATAATGTTATGTTGTTAAGACGTGAACACAGTAGTCTTAAGATACCTAATAAGGTTATTTTAATTACTGTTATATATTAGAAAAGCATTGAAAAGTTTTTATGGAATATTAAAAACAGTATAGACAAAAGTAAAGAGATATTTCATACTTTTTAATAATAATAAATATCTTTTTAATAATAATAACAAAAAATTAGGCAGAATATTTTTAGTAGGTGCTCGTACGGAAATAGGTTAACAAACGTTAATAAAAATTTTGTCACAGGCTTTATTTAGAACCATAAATTCATCCTGCCAAATTAGACACAAATTAGAAACAAAAAATATTTTTTGACAGTCTATTATGCCGAAATGTGTTAATGTATCATAGCAACATTTATTGAATGAGTTTGTGTGCCAAAGTGCAATTCTTGTACTTGTGTGACAACAAAGAAATTAAAAAATTTCATTGGACCCTGGTTCCGAAACGCATTAACGGATCGTAACCAAATCATTTGAATGAGCTTCTGGGGTGAAGAGCTACACTTTGATAAATTTGCAACTCAAATGGTCAAACCGTTTAAGCGCGACACAAAGTAAATTAAAAAATTCACTGAGCCCTGGTACCGAAACGGGTTAATGGATCGTGACGAAATTAACCCAGTGAGCTTTTCTGCTAACGAGCAAGAATTTTGCGAATTTTCAAATTAATTGATTGAACCGTTTAAGCAGGACAACACAAAAATTTAATGAACTTCATGAAAAATTTAATGGCTCTCGTTCCCAAACGGGATACCGGAACGTAATAAAAATTTGTCACAGGCTTTTTTGCAGACCATAAAACCACCATACAAAATTGGACATAAATCGGAAACAAAAAAATTTTTGGAAGCCCGCCGGCCCGAATCCGGGTAACATATTGCAAAGTTCTTCGGTACCCGCCCAAAGCTAAAGAGAATATTTGTACAAATTTACAACTCAATCGATCAAACCGTTTAAATTTAAAAAATATATATATAATTTTGATATTGATTTACAATGGTAAGATTAATTCCTGTCGAATAGCGTTTTCAGATTGAAAAAATGTTAAGCAGAACATGAAATATATGCATTTCAATATACGAGACCTACCTATGGTTGAAATTTTTTTTTCTTTATCTTTAGCGGTGTGGAAGTTCGTGTAAACAGACGGACAAAGAGGCAGATGGACGGACAGATTGAAACTAATAGGCACATTTTCTCAAAATTTTTTTTGTGTGCTAAAAACGTTTTTAAAATATATTATACTAGCAGAGTACCCGGCGTTGCCCGGAGTATTTTATTGGCTTTATGAAATAAAAATTATTGACTTTGGTTCTGCGTTAATATAATTTTATTATTTACATTTAGTTAAATTGAATAAACAGAGCAAAGAATTAGAGACAATTCGTCTACGAAAAATCTTTAAAGGAATCAATAATCTATTGAGTACACATTTACGGCGAAGTGAGTTTTCACAATATATACGTTAATACCGAAACATAAAATCTTATTTAAATCTTATAAAAGGCCATAATGTAATCAACTTTTTTTGTAAGTAATGTCACTTCATGGTTTTATGAATTATCCTTTTAAGTACATTTTGAAAAAATTTGCTATTAAGTTCGCTCTGTCCTCTTTCTGTTAAAACTTATATACTGTTTAATAAAGAGCAATGAAATATTAACTATGCATAGGTCTCTTAAAAGAGTAATGTTGTAGATAAACTGTTTTATGTACCCTCGCCTACAGCACCCCCAGCTCTTCAAATTTTGAAAAAACTTCTTTTTAAATGCATACATCTCAGGTTCTGTTTAATACAGGATTGTTTTTTACCTTTATAAATCAAGCAGAATTTTTTTACGTTAACTTTTTCTAATTATGTTTTCAAATTAATATTGAATAAGGCTAAAAATATGTGTAAGAAACGTATATGGATAAGAGTGCAAGGTTTTCTGTTCTTTAAATATGTATGTACTCATTTTTGATCAAATACTGTACAAAAAAGTGAATATCTTTTTAATTTAATTGACAGTGTTAATAATATTTTTAAACATTCGTACATTATAGTATGTACATATTTCAATAATATTTTATGGGAAATATGTTATACACATGCATCTTATATAGACCCCATGTAAGTAATGCATTTCTGAATGATGACATGATGATTGTTGTATGTGGGAGATTGTTTCTGTTTTTTAACAACGTTCGAAAATGTTATGTTGTTAAGACGTGAACACAGTATTCTTAAGATACCTAATAAGGTTATTTTAATTACTGTTATATATTAGAAAAGCATTGAAAAGTTTTTATGGAATATTAAAAACAGTATAGACAAAAGTAAAGAGATATTTCATACTTTTTAATAATAATAAATATCTTTTTAATAATAATAACAAAAAATTAGGCAGAATATTTTTAGTAGGTGCTCGTACGGAAATAGGTTAACAAACGTTAATAAAAATTTTGTCACAGGCTTTATTTAGAACCATAAATTCATCCTGCCAAATTAGACACAAATTAGAAACAAAAAATATTTTTTGACAGTCTATTATGCCGAAATGTGTTAATGTATCATAGCAACATTTATTGAATGAGTTTGTGTGCCAAAGTGCAATTCTTGTACTTGTGTGACAACAAAGAAATTAAAAAATTTCATTGGACCCTGGTTCCGAAACGCATTAACGGATCGTAACCAAATCATTTGAATGAGCTTCTGGGGTAAAGAGCTACACTTTGATAAATTAGCAACTCAATTGGTAGAACCGTTTAAGCGCGACAACAAAGTAAATTAAACAATTTCACTGAGCCCTGGTGTCGAAACGGGTTACTTGATGGTAACCAAATCAACTCAGTGAGCTTCTGTGGTGAAGAGCTACACTTTTGTATATATTCAACTCAATTGGTCAAACCGTTTAAGCACGACAACAAAGAAATTGAAAAACTTTATAGACCCTTGGTGCCGAAATGGGTTAATGGATCGTAACCAAATCATCTGAGTGAGCTTCTGGGGTGAAGAGCTACACTTTGATAAATTTGCAACTCAAATGGTCAAACCGTTTAAGCGCGACACAAAGTAAATTAAAAAATTCACTGAGCCCTGGTACCGAAACGGGTTAATGGATCGTGACGAAATTAACCCAGTGAGCTTTTCTGCTAACGAGCAAGAATTTTGCGAATTTTCAAATTAATTGATTGAACCGTTTAAGCAGGACAACACAAAAATTTAATGAACTTCATGAAAAATTTAATGGCTCTCGTTCCCAAACGGGATACCGGAACGTCATAAAAATTTGTCACAGGCTTTTTTGCAGACCATAAAACCACCATACAAAATTGGACATAAATCGGAAACAAAAAAATTTTTGGAAGCCCGCCGGCCCGAATCCGGGTAACATATTGCAAAGTTCTTCGGTACCCGCCCAAAGCTAAAGAGAATATTTGTACAAATTTACAACTCAATCGATCAAACCGTTTAGGCAGGACAACGAAAAAACCAAAAAGTTTTAAATGGCTCTTGGACCGCAATGGGTTAATGAATTGAAACGCGACATAGCCTATAACTCCTTCCGGGGTTGTAGAAATGTTCCTGCAAAATTTTGTTACAACCGGACTGGTGGTTTTTATGTGAAAAGGGCGCAAAATTTTAAATCTTTCTTTTACTGTACTAATTTCACTAAAATATTTAATAAATTATCTAAAGAATACATATTTCAGAAGGCCTGACCTAAATTCGTTTTTCATACACTTTAAATTAAATGAATTGTAAATTAATATTTGTATCGACTTTAATTTCTGCTGTACAATTGAGGTCGATATTTTTGCAACAGCCAACCATCAAAATCATAAAACGCATTTTCACCGCCAAAATCAAGACGCTTATAATCTAATTCAACGTTAAATTCATATTTGCTTGTTGATATTGCCGAGGGTATATCTGTGTGTATCTCTTGTATCAATATCAGGCATAGTAATGTCTTCCGTTGTTAACAATTTCCAGAAGTGATTATATTTTCCAATAAACTTTGTATTTTGAACACCTGTATCTGCATAATCATTTACTCCCACATTTGCATTTGTAAAAATTTCTGTACCTAAAAACAAAAACAATTTTAGTATTTGGTTTGTTTCGATATCTATTTTTAACTTTGACCTGTAATATCCTCCGACACAGTATTTAATTCATCAGTTTTAAAATCTGCTTCACTTACCTTTTCTGAAAATGGTAAAATATACAATTTTGAATAAAATTTTATATTTTTATCATTTCTATTTTATCTGTTATATTTTTTGGTGCAATTAACAATACAGCATCTTTAATTTTAATTTTTGATGATATTGGTTTGAGCTAAAGCCTTAATTCGAATTTCACTCGAAAAATTAATGGGCTTACAAGAAGTAGCATTTCTATTATGTAGATGACATTATAGTATTCGAATCAAATGTAATAGATCATAATAAAAACTTAATCAAAGTATTAGAACGTTTAAAATAATGCAACTTAATCCTCGAAATGTAATTTCTTAAAATCAGAAGTTGTATATTTAGGACACCTTATAACATTTGAAGTTATAAAAACAGATCCTGACTAATACCAAACAATAACAAAATTATCCAACATCCAAAGATGCAGATGAAGTAAGAAGATTCATAACATTCTGCAACTATTATAGAAGATTCATTAAAGATTTTGTAGAGATAGCAAGACCTTTACATCATCTTTTAACGAAAAAACAAATATTTATTTGGTCGGAATGAAGAATGCAACAATGATTTTGAAAAATTGAAACAAAAATTAATTGAACCACCAATAAAGTTTTATCCAAATTTTGCTGAACAAAGGATGCATCAAACTATGCGCTTGGATCTGTATTATCACAAGGCACAATAGAGGATGATAAACTGATAGCTAATACTAGTAAATCTTAGAATAAGCATGAATTGAATAAGCCAAAAATTGAAAAAGAACTTTTGGCAATACTTTGGTATCATCTATTTTAGACCATCTCTTTTTGATAAAAAAATTTATAGTTTATACTGGCCATAGAGCATTAGTAAGCTTATTCAAGCATAAAAACCCTTCATCCAAGCTAACAACGATACGTGTAGATTTGATGGATTATTATTTTGAAATAATATTTATACAAGTCAAGATGAATAACAATGCCGATGCTCTTTCGAGAATACAAATTGACTCTACCAAACTAATAGAAATGATACCGAAAAAGATGTTAATAAACGTAATTACAAAAAATATGAAAAATTAAAAGGAGGAAGAAATAAATAAAAAGAATAATCAAAATAAACGATTTAAATTTAAGAGTAATGAAATTAAATTAACTATTATCAGAAACAAAAGATATAAAAATAATAATAATGAAACTAAAATTGTAGCAGCAAATTTTGAAATTATTACTGAATATAGCGAAAAATCATTATCAGATTTAAAATTGGTTGTCCAAGAACTACTATTCAAAACAAGCAACTTAAATATTAAAAAATTAGCATTGGTTAATGATGATGAAATATTTGAAATAATGGATATGCAAACAATGGATAATGGATATCCAAATATGTTTAAAGAGCTGCAAAATAATTCGGAGAATAAAGATTGTTTAAAAATTATTTTATATAAGCCTTCAAAATTAAAAATAAAGAAGAAATGTTAAAATTAATAAAAGAGATTCATGATTCGTTATATGCTAGACAAGTAAATGTAAGTAAATGTATAAGTAAATTAAAACAGAAATATGTACAGAAAAATATGAATAAGATGGTTAAGAACTATATAAACGGTGCAATGACAGAACCTCCGAGGAAATAAAGATCGCGGGCTAAAGCCTTTGGAACTTTAGGAATAAACGTCCGTGGGTTTTAAATCTTTTTCAAAAACGAATTAATAACCACCGGTCTTAATTGCACTAGATCGTCGGCTTTAAGTGCATTTCGAAAAAGAATTAAATCCCACTGAGTAACACAAAGGTTACTATCATGAGTCTGGTTTTCATTTGACTGGATTATATTTGGTGACATGTCAGAAGTCCATTGGGAATTTTGAGCCACTTCAATGAGCCAGAAGTCCCATGGGACCTTTGTTGTTAAGGTCTCGGGTTAGGTCTCATTGTTAAGGTCTCGGGTATTTTGGGAAGGGTTTTCGAATTGACTTAAAAATCAGGATTATACACCTTTTACAGAATATTTAGGTATATGTATATGCGAGTTTTGAATTAGGAGGATGATTATATATGATTATATATTCTGCTCAATTTTTTGTATTGCTATTATTATTAAAAATATATTTAAAACACTGTTTACTTTTGTCCATACTGTTTTTAATATTCCAAAAAAATATTTCAACGCAAATTTAAAATATTCGATATAGTAGTAATTAAAATAATCTTATTAAGTATCTTAAGAATACTGTATTTAAGTTTTAACAACATAATATTTTCGGTCGTTATTAAAAAACATAAATAATCACCTCCATACGACAATTATCATGTCACCTTTCAGGAATACATTATTAACATGCGGTCTACCTATATAAGATGCACGTGTATAATATATTTCTCAAAAAATAGCATTGAAATATGTACATACTGTATGTATAATGTATGTATGTTTAAAACTACTATAAACACAATCATTTAAATTACAAAACATATTCATATTTCTGTACAGTATTTAATGAAAAATTAGTACATACATATTTAAAGAACAGAAACCTAACATTCTAATCCATATACTGTTCTTACATATATTTTTAGCCTTATTCAATATCAATTTGAAAACATTATTATGTATTAGAAAAAGTTAACGTAAAAAAAATTCTGGTTGATTTAGAAAGGTAAAAAACAATCCTGTATTTTTTATATTAAAACGAGGAAGAATACAGTTGCCTTTGTCAACTCTTATATACCCGTACGAACCGTTAGTATGTTCATAGCCTATCACTCTGCTTATAATATTATTTTTTTTAATTTTTTAGTATTTTAAAATAATTTGGGTGAATTTTATAATTTCTAGAACTATGGGTTGTACATATATACAAAATATATGTTTATACATTTTTCAAAAGCAGATTCTAACCTTCAACATAACGATTATCAATCCAAAACTTTTCCAAATGTGCTATAGTAACATTTAATACTAAGCGACAAATGTATAATAATTTATACTATACATATGTATTATATATCATTCATTCACCAGTGACATATACGATATGTGTTCAGAATACTTTAATCAATTTAAGTTACGATTTAAAATTTAACATTTTTAGTAATAAGTAAAATTTCTTTAACAATTAAACGTTATGCAATGGTTTTCGTTGACGCTGCATTTTTTTGCATAAAAATTAAATGTTTGAATGAACTACAATATTCTACTAAGTAAATTATTATCTTATGTTATATCAAATGTATGTAATATAAATTGTTATTGTAAAATTTTAATGTAGGTTCAAAGTAATGTAGGTCAGTATAAAAATATTTCAAGTTTATAATACGGAAAATAATTGTACTAAATTTGTAACAATAGTCAAGGTGTAATTAATGCTGATTTTAGTATTTAATTTATATATCTATGTATAAAGATATAAATTTATAATAATTTGACAGAACAAAATAAGCATTTTATCAACAAACAAAACATTGGTCCTTCGAGCCGGATCATTTAACCATAAATGATCAAAAGATAATTGGACAAGAAGATTATATCAACATAAAAAAAAACAATGACTACTCTTTCTGGTGAAAAAATTTAAAGGGCTAATTTGGAAGAGCTTTTTAGAGTCAACAAAAATTACGGGTTATTTAAATCGTGCACTTTTACTTTTGATTTTAATTTTGAATAAATTTTAATTATTGTTAATTTTATTTTTACTTTAATCTTAATTTACATACTTTAATTTATCTTAAGACAGATTTTGATCTTGGTTATTTACAGCTTTTTATTAACTTGGTTGGGTAAAGGATGGAATCTTAGAAGCCATTTTAAACACACTTCCCGTTGAGCTAGAAACTTGTTTTTAAAATTGATTTTAAGTCTAATTTTGTTTTGATTACAAATTCAACTCTGATTTCATTTTAATTTTGCTTTTGATTTTAATTTTAAACTACATTTCAATTTTAATATTATTATTTATTATCTTAACTTTTCTTTTATATTAATTTTTTCCATCAAAATTACCAATTTTAATGTTAATTTCTGTAACATACGCGGGTTGCAAACGAATTTTCATGCCGTCGATTGCCATATTAGTTCCATTAAACCAGCAATCTTAGCCCTATATGAAACACAAGTCAATAACCACAATGATAACTTTAATGTTACCGGCTACTCACTTATTTCACACTTCGTACCCAAAAGAGGCATCGCTGTCTATATAAAAAATGACATCGCTTTCAGCACACTTCCAAAATATAAATGTTCTAGCCCAACCTTCCATTACATTTGGGTTAAAATTCTCGTTGAAAAGCATGTCATACATTTCTGTTTCCTATACAGATCTCCCAACTCAAATGAACAAGAAACTGCTATGGAAATTGAAAATCTATCGAACCAGATCAATGAAATTTTGGACACATCTCCAGAAACAGAAATTGTTCTGACGGTAGATTTCAACATTCATAACAGGGACTGGCTTCATTTTTCTAGCAACATCTCCCCGACTCAAAACTCAATTGGGAAACAAGTTGAATTATTCTCCACACTGTTCCACCTTTCTCAACTTGTCCAAAATCCCACTAGTATCCCGCAACAGAAATGTTAACTTTGCTGTAAATGCGATTAGTGAAACTATTTTATTTGGAATGAGGTTATTCATCCCTCATTTCATGAAATCTGTTAAGAGGAGCCACAAATCTTGGTTCAAACGTATTTGCAAAGAAGCCATTTCTAGAAAATAGGAAGCTTTTAAACAGTACCAAAACAATAGGTCGGAGGATCGCAGGGCCAACTATATAGTGGTGAGAAACAGACGCAGGAGAGTTATCAATAAGCAAAAATTCTTGTTCAACCAAAAGTTGAAACGTAAAATCATCCACATGTCAAAGAATAGCAAATCTTTTTGGTCATTTGTCAAAAGTCTAAAGGAAGACGTTAGAGAGTCTTCCTTTCCACCACCTATTGATAATAATAACAGAACCGTATCAGATTCTAAAGAGAAGGCGAACTTGTTTAGCGAGCCTTCTGTTCCAGGAGCTGGCTGCTCCTTCGGTAAAATTTACTTTAGGACGCGTGCGGTGATGAAAATTTTAAAAAATCTTGATACAAATAAGTTAGCCGGTCCAGATGGTATAACCACCATGGTGCTTAAAAATACCTACTCCACTATTTCAAAACCTCTGCGCAACCTTTTCTATCTCTCCTTCACTTGGGGTATTCATCCTACCCAATGGAAGGTTGCACATTTTTCCCAATTCCCAAAAAAGGTTATAAAAGCGATCTTAAGTCCTCTTTAAGGTAATGGAGAAAATAATGAACCAAAAGCTTCTGAAATACCTGGACCACAAGGGTTTGCTTCATGATCGCCAATACGGGTTCGGAGCCCGTCGCTCAACCGGTGATCTCATGACTTACTTTTGTGAGAAGCTAAGCATCAACTTTCATCATTCTGGTGAGTATGATGTTGTGGCTCTTGATATTTCTAAGGCTTTCGATCGAGTTTGGCACGATGCTATATTGGCAAAATGCAAAGCATTAGGTCTAGGTAGAGTCTTTCTAAAATGGATTGGAGATTTCCTTTTGAATTGCACGATTCGTGTACTGGTCGATGGATATTCATCTGACAAATTCAAAATAAATGGTGGTGTCCCCCAGGGATCAGTTTTATCCCCAACTCTCTTCTTAATATTTATCAATGAGCTATTCTTATTAACCTCCAATCCGATTCATAGTTTCGCAGACGACAGCACCCTTGAGTTCCTATGAGTTTCATAGCCGCTGTAACATTAATCACCAAATTAATACAACAGCGAAAAATTTCACTATTAGTGAGCTAAATAACGATTTAGCAAAAATTCAAAAATGTGGTGAAGTCAACAGAGTAGAGTTCAATACCGAAAAAACACAATGCTGTCTGATCTCGCGGAAAATTGCCACTACTGTTCCTAACCTACTATTTCAGGGAGAAGTCTTGCAGCATTCAACGGATTTAAACATGCTGGACATCGGCTTAAACCAGAAATTGACTTGGTCAAATCACATTTTTGGTATAGCTAAGGATGCAGCTAAATATTTGGGTTTTTGTATCGCTGCAAAACTTTCTTTTCCGCATCTGATCTTCTCAATATCTATAAAACGTACATTAGGCCGAAAATGGAGTATAATGCACACATTTGGGCTGCAGGGCCTCAAACAGCACTGGGTTATTTAGATAATGTGCAAAACAGAGCTATTCGTTTGATCAACGACCCCAGTGTAACTTCAATGATCACTCCACTCAGCCGCCGTCGCACAGTTGGGTCATTGACCTTGTTTTATAGGTATCTCGTAGGGATTAACACTTGTTCCAAAGAAATAAAACAATTAATGCCTCCACTCAAAGTTTTCCAACGAGAAACAAGGAGGGAAACAGATGCTCATCCCTACCATGTTGAGTTATGGCGATAGATGACGAAATACAGCCTATGGAAATTCGTTTGTCATGCGCACGTCCCGTTTGTGGAACCATATACCATCACATGTGTTCCCTAAAGTTGGTGGTTCATATGTGTACGATTTACTTAAGTTTAAGAAGAACATTAACATCTTTCTTCAAAATTGCCCTCCAAATTTTCCTATCTATCTCCCATAATCCAAATTTCCCAATTCCAATTACAATTATCCTTCCCACATCCCTATTGCCAAAACCAAACTGTACATTTGTATTAAAGGTTCCATCCTAAATTTTGGTTTTAAAAGGGGGTGGTTTTGGTTGGTTAAGGTCCAACACTACCCTGAGGAAGCACGTGCAGTTCCTCTTGGTGACTTTTGAGTTTTCCACCAACCCTCGTAAAAAAAAAAAAACAAGAAAGATAGCAAGGACAGGCATTCATTGGAATACTTCGAAAGTCGTCTGGAATATGTTCACAGCATATGGAGACGCTGTGTTGAGAAGCATTCAGAAGTACTGGAGGGAAAAACCCACAATAGTACCTTACTCAAGGAATATCAAGAAATCTATGAAGAAGTAGAAGAACTTTCAAATTTAAAAGGTTCATTAATCGATATAAGGATCGACAGAAAGCAAAACAGACAGCAAGACCATCCACGTCAGCTGGAGAACAGTATCAATCCACAATAATCGTCATCAAAGATATCTTTCAACTAGAAAGAATAAAGATTCCTAGATTTGATGGCAACTATATGAAATGGACTACATTCTACAAATTATTTAAGGCAATGGTTCATGAAAATAACGAGATTTGCAATCTCCAAAAAATTCAATATCTCAAATCTGTATCTACTTACTGACGAAGCAAGCAATCTAATAAAACATTTGTCAGTAAGTGAAGAAAATTATAAAAGAGCTTGGAAGTTGTTAATAAACCGATTTGCAAATAAACGAGTTATTCTATCATCACATTTGCATGCAATCTGCTCCAATTATTAAAACTGAAAATGCTAACAGTTATAAGGGGTAACTTGACGCTACAACCGAATCATTAGCAGGAATTAAAGGGTTAGGGCAACCAATAGAATCCTGGGGACCTATATTGGTCCACATTCTGTTCCAAAAATTAGAAATAGAACCAGAAAAAATGGGAAGAGGGCCTAGGTTCTAGTAAAGATTTTAAAACTTTAGCTTAATTAACAACATTCTTAGAACAACGATTTAGATTTATAGAAGGTATGAGCAGTATGAAACTCATGTACATGCTGTCAACATTGAAGGAAGATCACATTGTATCATGTGCAACGATACGCATCGGCCTTTTAAATGTAAGAAATTTCAATATCTAAATGTTCAGCAAAAACGATCCTTAGTGGAAAAACATAAACTAGGTTTTAATTGCTTACAATATGGTCATGTCTCAAAAGGCTGTTTTTCAAAATCTCGCTGTTTAAAATGTAAATCCGCACATCATACAGCTTTGCACATAGAAAACACAAAACCCAACGAAATTTTAACAGCCACTAATGCGGAAAGGGGAAATTACATTTTGTTAGCAACAGCATTAATTCAAGTAGAAAATAAGTATGGAGATTATGTTTCGTTTAAAGCTCTAATTGACCAAGGTTCTCAAAGATCATTTATAACTGAAGCTGCTGTACAATATTTGAAACTTCTTCGTTGTTATGACAGAACCATCATTAGCGGAATTGGGTCAACTGAAAGGGCTGTGACAAGGGGTGTAGCCAACCTAAAAATAAAGGAAAAATGTACTCTTAATCATCACCTCATTCAAGCATTAATAATACCACAAATTACATGCGATTTACCACATAAAAATATATCACCAAATTCAACAAGAATCAATCTGGATGATTTAGCAGATCCAACTTTTCACATAAAAGAGAGAATTGCTTTGCAATTCAAATTCAAATTGATGCTAAGTGCAGATTAGAGTGCAGGTTTAAATTAAATTCTGAGGATTATAACAAGGTTATAGATGAATATTTTCAGTTAGAGCATATTGAAGAAGTACCACTAAATGAAATCAACAAGGTCAATTACTATCTTCCACATCATGCTTTATTGAAGGCTAGCAATACAACGACCAAAACTAGAGTAGTTTTTGATGCATCTGCCACATCACCATCTGGAATATCGCTGAACGCCTTTTTTATTAACTGGCCCAACCATACAAGAATCTATTTACGATATTTTAATGCGGTGGAGAGAATATAAATTTGCAATTACTGGCGATATTGAAAAAATGTACCGACAGATATGGTTAAAGCCAGAACATCACGATTTTCAAAGAATAGTGTGGAGAAAACATCCAACTGATGAAGTTAAAGATTATAGATTGAAGACTGTAACCTTTGGAGTCGCGGCAGCTTCATTCCTAGCAATATGAACTTTATATGAAGTAGCACAACCAATAAAACTAGAAAACCCAAAAATTGCAGACATCATTTTTAACGATTTTTATATAGATGATTTAATGACAGGTGCTCATACTCTGAAAGAAGCTCAGCATTTTAGAGAAGATCTTAGCAAAATCCCGAAGGAGCCAGGATTTTCGTTACGGAAATGGGCAGCAAATGATAATAATTTAGTTGCAGTTATCTACATTAGAATTGAAAAGCCAGATGGTAAAATTATAACCAATTTGTTATCTTCAAAGTCAAAGGTCCGATAAAAACAGTGTAAATTCCACGCTTGGAACAATGTGGAGCTCAATATCTGACTCATGGAGCAGTGGTTAAGTCGCCAACCTTTCAATCGAAGGGTCTTGGGTTCAAACCCCGATCAGGTCATAAATAAAAAATATATAGTAGTTTTATATCGTAATAATGTATATCGTATAATTAATATTAGTAATAATAACAATAATAATATTAATATAAATAATAATAGTAATAATAACAATAATAATAATAATAATAATAATAATAATAATAATAATAGTAATAATAATAGTAATAATAATAATAGCTACTATAGTGGAGCCATCTTTGGTTACATCATGCAAGTAAGGTGTTATATACTGCTGCATGTTGTAATTCACGGATGGCGCTGACTCTGTAGCAAAATACTAACAATAATGGTAATAATAATAATAATAATAATAGTAATAATAATAATAATTATAATAGTAATAATAATTATAATAGTAATAGTAATAAAACAATAATTATAATAATAATAATAATAATAGTAATAATAATAAAACAATAATAATAATAATAATAATAATAGTAAAATAATAGCTGCTACAGTAGAGCCATCTTTGGTTATATCATGCAATTAAGGTGTAATATACTGCTGCACGTTGTAATCCACTGATGGCGCTAACTCTGTGGTAAAATAATAATAATAATAGTAATAATAATAATAACAATAATAATAGTACAATAAGTAAATAGTATAATAAATAGTACAAATAATATAACAATAATAATAATAATAATAATTGTAATAGTAATAATAACAATAATTATAATAATAATAATAATAATAATAGTAATAATAATAATAGCTACTACAGTGGGGCTATCTTTGGTTATATCATGCAAGTAAGGTGTTATATAATGCTGCACGTTGTAATCCACTGATGGCGCTGACTCTGTAGTAAAATAATAATAATATTAATAAGAATATTAATACCAATAATAACAGCCGCTACAGTGACAGTGGGGGTTGCCTTCAATAATTACCTCATGTAGTAATATATATACTACTACTACATGTTGTAACTGTTGTGACGGCTTTAGTCACTGTTAGCAAAATAATAATAGGCGGATTCATTGTTTCCTTACAGTCCCACTCCCAATTCAATGTTTCCGTATTCATTTTCCTATCCTTTCCTACCCCTACTCCCTAGCCAATATACTGCGTTCGCAAGTAAGGGTTTCATCCCACTTTATTGGCTAAAGGGGGAGGTGGGTTTAGTCAGTAAGAATCTGACACTGCCAAGGGGAAATTCTTGGTGTCTTTGGAAGATTTCCACCTCCCTTAGGAAAAAAAAAACTTGTACTACAACTTATGGAGCAAGTATCTAAGGCATTCAAATGGACAGATATACAAATTTTTTTTGGACTGACTAGACAATTGTATTATCATGGCTTAGCCAACATCCAAATAAATGGAAAACTTATGTAAAAAAATAGGGTTAGTTATATTTTATCTAACTCAACACGTTTAGAATGGCGCCACGTTCAAAGTAAGGATAATCCAGCTGATATCGCATCTTGCAGCATGATTGCGAGTCAATTAGGACAACAGCAACTGTGGTGAAAAGTACCGAAATGGCTAAGTCACACTAAAGCCTTCTGGCTACATTACGCCTCATACTAATTTTGAAGCAAGAATTGTTTTGATTTTCTATTTTGATTTGAAGCAAAACTTTAGGCACTGTTGTAATTTTTCCAGAACCTGAATGGATCATCCAATATTCATCTTTTACTAGAATGATTGGAATAACGGCTTTGTATTTGCGATTCAAGATTCTTTATTAGTTCAAAAAAGATTAATTCAAGCAGATCTTCGCCGAAGCTGTCTGATCTTATAAATATTGTTTGGAAATTTAATAAAAATAAAAATAATACATTCTTACTATCTAATAATATTATAAAATTTAAATTTAAATTAAAGTTAAAAAAAAAAGAAAAAAATTTAAAATTTAAAAACAAAAAACAAACAAAACAAAATAAAAATATTATATTAATAAAAAACAGAAATAATATTTATTTTAAAAAATTATAATAGTTACTACTTATATTCCAAATTTGAAAGCTACAATGTTAATGCTGATCTAAAATATATCCTTTTATTTCTTTCTTAAAAATATAAATGTTATTTATGTTTTTTGATTCCGACGGCAAATCATTATAAAATGTTAGGCAGTTATAAAGGCAATTATTTTTCTGATTATTAGTTTTAAATAAGCTTAAATAAAAGTTTGATTTATCTCTAGTGTTGTAGTTATGCAAATCTAACATTCTATTTAATATAAAATTGTGTTTAATAAAATTACTTACAATTTTATTATATAATATATATAATTCTTTTGTGCAAATCTCATTAGAACTCATATATTGTTCATTGTACAGTTGGTTGCTCGGATACAAGATAGGATATTTGTGTATTATTTTAATCGATTTTTTATGAATTATTATTAACTTGAATGACGTAGTTTGAGGTGCTCTGCTCCATATTGGATTTAAATAGGTTATATGTGATAATATGAAGTAACAAAAATAGCATATAGCCTATCGGCAGAAAAATAATTTCGAAGACGCTTCAATATGAATATGTATGGCGAAATTTTTTTGATTATATGTTAAACATGCTCTTTCCATTTCTGTTTGCTATCAAGCACTAATCCTAGATAGTTAAAAGTTGAAACTGTGTCGATGGCATTATTATTAAGATAAAATATGGTATTATTAATTTTTTTATTTTCAAAGATCATGATTTTTGTCTTTTGAATATTCAAGGAAAGACGACGTTTGTTAAGCCACTCGTTTATTATTTTGAGATCTCTTTCAACTGCAAGTTTTAGCACATATTCACTATTTTCGGCATATTTCAGAACTGCGTCATCCGTGTATAGTTCTAAGGAGCTTAAGGAGCCTCTTAAATTTAATTTGGTTATATCGTTGATATAAATTTTGAAGAACTCGGGCCTCAATATAGAGCCTTGAGGAACCCCTTTTTTCATGACTCTTGAGGAACTATATACACTACCGACACGAACAACTTGCCGACGATTGCGAAGATATGAATAAAAGAAATTTAATTGGTTGTCACTAAAATTCATTAGCTGAAGTTTTTTTAGTAAGATTTCATGATTTACGCAATCGAAAGCCTTTTGCACATCTAAGAAAACACAAGCAATATATTTTCCTCCATCCGAATTTTTAGAAATGAAATTTGTCAGGCTTCAACATGCAGCAGTTGTGTTAGAGTTAGGCTCAAAACCATATTGCTCCTCGTGAAGTATATTATTTTTCCTCAGAAAGTTAGTAAGGCGATTTTTTATTACTATCTCAAATATTTTAGATAGTGCCGTAAGAACAGAGATAGGACGGTAATTGGAACAAATAGTTTTGTTTCCATTTTTGAAAATTGGAGTAATTATAGCTTTTTTTAAGGAGTTAGTTAGTTTCAAAGGAAATATTTATAAATTTAACCAAACTGCGACTTAGAGGATCATAAAATCTTTTGATAAATTTTGTTGAGATCTTATCGTACCCTGTCGCTGCTGATGATTTCAATGAAAAAATCGCCTTTTTTACCTCCTCTACGTCACATGAATGTAAGTTAAAATTGGAATGTATAGTAGAGAAAAAATTATTTATGATCAATAGAGTCAGCTGAGATGTTTATTTTTTTCGTTACATTAATGAAAAAGTCATTAAAAGATTCAGCGATTTCTTTCTCATCGGAAATGGTATGATTTTCGACTTCTACTGTTTTAATATTATGTGCATCAGAATTTGAGTCTTTGTTATATATGATTTGTTTATAGATGATATTCCAGAGTGTTTTACTACTTTTTGGGTTTCTAGACAATTTTTCTGAAAAAAATTTTTTTTTCGCCTCAAAAACTAGTTTTTTTAACAATATCTCTGGAGTTTTCATATAGTTTTTGCACAGCCGAGTCACCCGAATATTTTCTTTTAAATTTAAAGTATGAATCTCTTATTTTAATTTTTGAAAAATTTCCCTTGTCATCCATTCCTGTTTTTTTTTATCTTTTATTGGTATTGTGACAGTATTACGCTCATATTTAAAAAACGATTTTCACCTTCTTTTAACCAGATTTCAGTTAGAGCGATAACATGCACTTCTGAACTATATGAGTTAATTAGAATTTGCAAATTAAATAACTTATTACGTAAACTTGGAATATTCACGTATAATATATTAAGATTATTTTTATAATTTATATTATTATTCATATCAGAAAAATATTGTATCCTGAAACCATCTTTGAAATCTTCCGACCCATTTGAACACATCATTGTATAAATAAAAAAATAAAAAAAAATATATACTATCTGATCTAACTCATGGCTCAGTGCTTAAGTCGCCAACCTTTCAATCGAAGGGTCTTGGGTTCAAACCCCGGTCAGATCATAAATAAAAAAATATGTAGTACTTTTATATCGTAATAATGTATATCGTATAATTAATATTAGAAATAATAACAATAATAATATTAATAATAATAATAGTAAGTAATAATAACAATAATTATAATAATAATAATAATAATAATAATAATAATAATAATAATAATAATAATAATAGTAATAATAATAGCTGCTACAGTGGGGATATCTTTGGTTATATCATGCAAGTAAGGTGTTATATACTGCTGCACGTTGTAATCCACGGATGGCGCTGATTCTGTAGTAAAATAATAACAATAATAATAATAGAAATAATAATAATAATAGTAATAGTAATAATAACAATAATTATAATAATAATAATAGTAATAATAATAATAGCTGCTACAGTGGAGCCATCTTTGGCTATATCATGCAAGTAAGGTGTTATATACTGCTACACGTTGTAAGCCACTGATGGCGCTGACTCTGTAGTAAAATAATAACAACAAAAAATAATAATAGTAATAATAATAATAATAACAATAATAATAATAATAATAGTAATAATAAAATAATAATAATAATAATAGCAATAATAATAATAGCAATAATAATAATAGTAATAATATAATAGCTACTACAGTGGAGCCATCTTTGGTTATATCATGCAAGTAAGGTGTTATATACTGCTGCATGTTGCAATCCACTGATGGCGCTGACTCTGTAGTAAAATAATAATAATATTAATAAGAATATTAATACCAATAATAGTAACCGCTACAGTGACAGTGGGGGTTGCCTTCAATAGTTACCTCATGTAGTTACTATATACTACTACTACATGTTGTAACTGTTGTGACGGCTTTAGTCACTGTTAGCTAAATAGTAATAATAATAGGTGGATTCATTGTTTCCTTACAGTCCCACTCCCAATTCAATGTTTCCGTATTCATTTCCTATCCTTTCCTATCCCTACTCCCCAGCCAATATACTGCGTTCGCAGGTAAGGGTTTTCATCCCATTATATTGGCTAAGAGGGGGAGATGGGTTTAGTCAGTAAGAATCTGACACTAACAAGGGTGTGTCAGAAATTCTTGGTGTCTTTGGAAGATTCCCACCTCCCTTAGAAAAAAAAAAAAAAAACTGTCAACACTGATCGCACAAAAAGATTCAGCACAAATTAATGACGTCACGCAAACATGTGTGTATATCACCATTGATAAATCTATTGATAATGATATGAATATGATTAGTTTGTTTTTTTTTTTATCTCGGTTCGTGCGAAATAAAAATAACTGTGTTTAAGTAACTTAAAATAATTCAAAGTGTTAACTAAATAAATTTTTATTGAAATTGTGCGATAAATGTCATGATAACAAGAATCAGAATAAATTACACAATTGTAGTCAAAAATGTACACACAATTATGCAATTTATACTTTTTCTTGTACATATAAACAACCATGTAAAAAATTATTGTAAAAATATGCTTTTTTTTAATAATATAATAACGTGCGTGCGATTTCAAATAATAAAATTGTTTTGATTTAGGTAGTGAAATATAATAATAATTAACAATATATAGATTAGTGAAATAAAAAAAAAGAATTAATATCATTATTATAGAAAAAATTATAAAAATTGTTAGTACTATAATGTGTTTAAAGTTATTTAAATTTAAAAGTAAAAATATGTAAAATGTGTATATGTAAATATGTAAATAACAAAATTAAATGATACGATATAGTTAAAAAAACATAAATAAATAAAAAAAAAAAAATTAACAAATAAATTAGTATTTTTGTAGTGTTACAAATTCGGAATATCAAAAACAGTAACAAACGAGGAAGAGTGCAGTAGAGTAGACTGTGTCAACTCTGGGATACCCGTATGAACGTAATATATCCTGTTTCTATAAAACTTGATCATCTTTTAAAAACATTCAGAGTTTTAGTACCGAACTACAGAGATATATTTATGTAAATTGTGGAGTTGTATGATAGCTACCCGAATCTATTGCGCCTAGCTTCATTAAGTTCCAAGAAATGCAAAAAACCTGAACCGGCTGCTTTAGACCATTCAAATTTTACAAAAGTTTTTGGCATGCAACTCGACACTTTTTCACTAAATTTCAGATAGCTAGCTTCAATAGACACTGAGTTATTTTCATTTAAAAAGAGAAGTTGTATGGCAACTATCCGAACTTGTCATATCATCACAACAAAATTTTACAGAAGTTGTTGCCATAAAACTCGATCATCATTTGCAAAATTTCAGATACCTAGATTGAATAGACACTGGGTTATTTTTATTTAAAGAAAGAAGTTGTATGGCAGCTACTCGAACCCGGCGGC
The DNA here is from genome assembly GCA_947095535.1 of Poecilobothrus nobilitatus. Lineage (NCBI taxonomy): Eukaryota > Metazoa > Arthropoda > Insecta > Diptera > Dolichopodidae > Poecilobothrus > Poecilobothrus nobilitatus. The sequence continues at coordinate 78,521,382 of OX352772.1, read as the reverse complement.
CGAAAATGCTGGAGTTAAATAGCAAAACTAACAATTTTGTAAAAGTGACGTAAAAAAAATTTCAGCCTCCTAACTCCTTTATTTTTTGAGTTATCGTGCGGACCGACACTGAGTTATTTTCATTTAAAAAGAGAAGTTGTATGGCAGCTACCCGAACCCGTCGCACCACCACAACCAAATTTTGCAGAAGTTGTTGCCATAAAACTTGATCATCATTCGCAAAATTGCAGATACCTAGATTGAACAGACACTGGGTTATTTCCATTTAAAGAAAGACGTTGTATGGCAGCTACTCGAACCCGGCGGCCGAAAATGCTGGAGTTAAATAGCAAAACTAACAATTTTACAAAAGTAACGTAAAAAAATTTTCAGCCTCCTAGCTCCTCTATTTTTTGAGTTATAGTGCGGACGGACACTGAGTTCTTTCATTTAAAAAGAGATTTTGTATGGCAGCTACCCGAACCCGTCACACCACCAGAACCAAATTTTGCAGAAGTTGTTGCCATAAAACTTGATCATCATTCGCAAAATTTCAGATACCTAGATTGAACAGACACTGGGTTATTTCTATTTAAAGAAAGACGTTGTATGGCAGCTACCCGAACCCGGGGACAGAAAATGCTGGAGTTAAATAGCAAAACTAACAATTTTACAAAAGTGACGTAAAAAAATTTTCAGCCTCCTACATCCTCTATTTTTTGAGTTATCGTGCGGACGGACACTGAGTTCTTTTCATTTAAAAAGAGATTTTGTATGGCAGCTACCCGAATCCGTCGCACCAGCACAACCAAATTTTGTAGAAGTTGTTGCCATAAAACTTGATCATCATTTGCAAGATTTCAGACGCCTAGCTTTATTAACTTCCAAGAGGTGCAAGAAGCCTGAACCAGCTGTTCTAGGCCAAACAAATTTTACAAAAGTTGTTGGCATATAACTCGACACTTCGTTACTAAATTTCAGATTCCTAGCTTCAATAAACATTGAGTTATTCTCATTTAACCGGATAAGTTGTATGGCAGCTACCCCAACCCGCCGCACCACCACAACCAAATTTTACAAAAGTTGTTGCCATAAAACTTGATCATCATTTGCAAAATTTCAGACGCCTAGCTTCATTAGGTTCCAAGAGGTGCAAGAAGTCTGAACCGGCTGCTCTAGACCAACCAAATTTTACAAAAGTTGTTGGTATGTAACTCGACACCTCTTTACTAAATTTCAGATTCCTAGCTTCAATAAACACTGAGTTATTCTCATTTAAACGGAGAAGTTGTATGGCAGCTACCCGAACCCGCTACAGCAGTACAACCAAATTTTACAGAAGTTGTTGCCATAAAACTTGATCATCATTTGCAAAATTTCAGAAAGCTAGCTTGAATAGATACTGAGTTATTTCTATATAAAGATAGAAGTTGTATGGCAGCTACTCGAACCCGCCGACCGAAAATGTTGGATTTAAATAGCAAAACTAACAATTTTGCAAAAGTGACGTAAAAAAAATTTCAGCCTCCTAGCTCCTTTATTTTTTGAGTTATCGTGCGGACGGACGTACATGGCTTAATCGACTCAGAATTCGATTCTGAGCCGATCCATACCTTTGACACTATATCTAGCTCGACTCCTTTAAGGTGTCACAAACGTAATGGCAAATTTATTACACCCTTGAACATAGTTCATATGGGTATAAAAAGTTATTAAGAAGTGTAAATAAAAAAATTTTAACAGAAAAAGTGAAAATTACAAGTAATAGCAAGATTACATGTTTATGTTTGCAATGAGAATTGTATGTTACAATTATGAAATTGAGGTTAAGTTTTTTAATTAACATTTTGTAATTTTTTTTATAAAAAAGAATTTTAATGTGAGATATTGTGTTAAGATTGTTCTGCATTAACAAGTGTACTCTTTTTGATGAATTCAATGTCATTAAAGCTATTAATTCTAAATACCTTTGCATTTTTGTTTTCTTGAAGAAGAATATGGCTTTCACGAGTCCATAAAAACTTAAATCCAAGTAAGTTTTTGATATTCTTTGCCTCATAGAAAAGTCTCGATTGTAGATTCGTAAAGTGATTACGAAAAAAGATTTCTCGGTTGTTGCATCCATGTAAATCTAATTCTGCGGTGAAGATATGTTTTCGAATTCCTTTTTTTTTAATAACTCAGCTTTAATTCTTGAAGAGGAAAGTTTAACTAAATACAGAGGATTATTATTTTTATTATTATTCTTTCCATGTTCAATTAAGGAAATATTTAATATATCTTTCTTTTTTATATTTGCATCAATTTTATTTCCTATTTTCAGAATTGTTTCTTCTGAGTTTATTAGAATGGATGGTAGACCAGCTATTACAATATTATTTTGGTTACTAATTTGAGTTGTTTTATCCACAAGTGATTCCAACAGATACAATTTATTTTTCAAATTTTTACTTTTATTATTAGTGAGAAGAATTTGTTCTTTTAATTGATTGTTTTCTTCAATCACTTGTTGGTAGTGTTTTACAAAATTTTTTAATTGTGTTTGTATGTCATCCATTTGTGCTGAGAAAAAAATTTGTGATTTTGTATATCCAGTACTACATCAACCATTGTTTTCATATATAAGCTAAACTTTGTAGTGTACAACTATCAACATTAATTTCTGGAAGACTGACGGGTTCAATATTGATTTGCTTACCAAATTTATTAACCTCCTTAATTTTTGAAAAGTAGGCTTGTGGTGATTTAATTTCCTTGTCAATGGTATCCAAATCAATCACTGCGTCTTCCTCTGTTATTGTCACATTGGCTTGAGATGGGCATTTTATACAAGTCCAAGTTACTTTTTTATCAATCACATCCTTGTATGTTGTCTCACTAGTGCCAACACACTTTAAGTGATACGGTGCCCGACATGGTCCTGTGCAAATTAAACCATTGTGTTTTGGTGTTAAGTTTTTATTGCAATAGTGCATTGCGGTTTGCTCATATGAACAAAAACATCCAATAATAATTGATGGACGCTCATATTTAGCAATTTCGATCATAAGATACTATCACGAAAAATTGTTACATTCAGGCACGCACGCCGTAAGCCATAAACTGCTATTCGTTTAAAATATTGGATTATGGGTGGAATCACAGTAATCAAACGCATACTTTGAAAGTGTTTGGTATGTTTCCGGTCTAATCCTACAATTCAAAATCAAATCATTGGATTGCTACCGGAAACCAGGGTATCACCAGGCTGACCTTTTTCATCTGTAGGACTTGATTTTGGTCGTTCAATATTTATTAAATTTAGCCATGGACGAGGAGCGAAATCGTGCAAGGCCTATATTTGTTTGTCTTTCTACAAAGGCTATACATATGGAGTTAGTAACACATCTCACAAGTGATGCATCCTTAGCAGCAATACGCTGTTTCATTGCCAGGCGAAGATTATGTACAGACATTTACTCAGATCAAGGAACAAACTTCGTTGGTGCTAATAATATTTTAAAGAAAACATATCTTAATTCAAGAGATGTAGTTGCAAATGAAAAAATGAATTGGCATTTTATTCCACCTGAAAGTCCCCATTTTGGTGTACTATGGGAGGCTGGCATTAAATCAACAAAACGGTTTCTCAAAAAAGTTTTAGGTGAACAACTCCTGACATATGAAGAAATGGTTACTCTTTTAACGCAAATATAATCCTGTTTGAACTCTTGACTATTTTGCTCTTCGAGTAATGATTGCAATGATTTAGGAGCACTTACACCAGGGCATTTTCCTGTAGGCCAACATTTGCATGCTGCTACTGAAACACTTGGGTTACAAGAAGGGAAATGGAAATTATTACAACAACTAAAAAATTCCTTTTGGTAGCGTTGGACTAAGGAGTACATAAGTTCATTACAGGAACGAAATAAATGAAAACAATCAAAGGAGAACATAAAACTAGATCAATTAGTTCTTATAAAGGATGAAAGATTTTCAGCAAACAAATGGCCATTAGGAAGAATCTTGGAAATACATCCAGAAGAAGACGGTATTGTAAGGGTAGTTTCAATAAAAACGAACAAAGGAATTACACAGAGAAATATAACTAAAATATGTACCTAGTCGGAAAATGATGAACCACGTGATGATAAAAGCAAGATTGTTATAAATAAATCTTAAACATCTTCTAAGGTTAATGTAAATTTATGGACAACAACTTTTTTCTTGTTATCATTATTCACCTTAATTTTCGAACAAGATGTAATCATCACACAATTTAGCGGCAAACCCGGCATGTATTTTGAAAACAATGGCAAAATTAAGTTGATTAGCTCAAGTGGAAAATTCTTTTGTATTACGATTAGAAACATATTGGTGGAAACTGAACGAAATTGATAAAGGCATTAAAAATTTAGACATAATGTGTGCAGACCATTTAATAAAAAAGTTTTTGGCTTTCATGCAGAATTTCATTTTCGTCTGGCTCATGTAAATCATCTTTCTAGTCAATTTCTTCGTCTTCAATAAAATAATGAAATTCTGTCTACAAATCATGCATATCACCAAAGAAAAGTAAGAGGAGGTTTAAACATTGTGGGGAACATTGCAAATGGTTTATTTGGTATACTCGCTCAAGAAGACGCTCTTCAAATATCAGCATTAAGGGAAAATGATCAACAAATATATTCGTTATTTAAAAATCAAACATCAACAATCAATTCAACTCTTAAATTGATGAAATTAAAGGATTCTTTGATTCAAAATCAATTTAAAACATTAGAGGAACAACTGAACCAATTGCATAAAATGAAACAGAAGGAGATAGGAATACTGAGTTTAGTGTTACATTACTTAATGACTATAAAAAGACTATAAAAAGATACAAGGAAATTCAAGATGAACTTATAGCATCTTATATTAATGCAAAAACTCAAAAACATTATTTATTTTTAACATCCACCGAATTGATTCATCAGCAAACATACCCTATGGGATACAACTTCCCATTAAAGAGACGGATCCAAATGTCTTACATGATATATTCGCCATTTAGAATAGCAAAATGGTATCATCAGGAAAACGGCTAATAATTGAATTCAGCATACCTTTAGTCGATTCAAAAATATTTACATCGTATAATCTTATTCCGTTACCTACGATATATCAAACCAAGCACATCATAATTCGACCCAACATTAAGAATCTGGCAATAACTAGTGATAGAACTCATTACTTCGCAATATCAGAAACAGAAATTACTAAATGCTTACATATAACTATATCGAGGATTTGCCAAATCTCCTCACCAATTTACGGATTAGAATCTCAGAAATATCGATGCGAAGTTACTCTGCTCACACAACATCGAAATTTTAAGGAATACTGTGAATTCAATATTGTTGAACCAAGTAACCAATGGATTCCTCTTTCTAATGAATGACAATATATTCTTGGCACAATAGTACCACAAAATTTTATGTTAGAATGCGGAGAGTAATCAAATTAGAAAATGAATGAATTATAGCCATACCACCAGGCTGTGCAGTGAATCATCCAACATATGCAGTAGCGGCTCACTCGTCTGTTCAATCAAGGATCTCGAAATGATGTTATACCTGTAATGAATATGTCAGAACTTGGAACTTTAGTTGGAAATTTGAATCTTAGTGATTCAACATCAATTTTTGATGGAGATATATCCGACATCCAGAGAATTCTAGAAAAGCAACATAACAAATTGAATGAAATGTCAAATAATTCGATGTTATTTAAGCCTGAACATCATGAATACGTTTTGATTTCCATCATTATTTTCATATTATTGCTTTTAATAGGTATCACTGTATATAGCAAAATTTAGATTAAGATTTTTAAGTGCAATTCATCAGCAACCTCCAAACCAGAGTTTTCATTACACCAAAAGTTAAGACGTTCAATACATTGGCCAATACATTTACTGAAGAACCTATACCATCAGCAAGTCAAATTACGACTTTATAGGTTCTTGGTGGGCGGAATATTCAGAATACTTTAGTCAATTTAAGTTACGATTTAAAATTTACCATTTTTTAGTAATAAGTAAAATTTCTTTAACAATTAAACGTTATGCAATGGTTTTCGCTGACGCTGCATTTTTATGCATAAAAATTAAATGCTTGAATGAAATACAATATTGTACTAAATAAATTAACTCATGTTATATCAAATGTATGTAATGTAAACTGTTGTTCTAAAATTTTAATGTAGATTTAAAGTAATGTAGGTCAGTATAAAAATATTTCAAGTTTATAATACGGAAAATAATTGTACTAAATTTGTAACGATATACAAGGTGTAAATAATGCTGATTTTCGTATTTAATTTATATAAGTTAATTTACTTTTTGTAAATTTAAATAAAACAATAAAATTTTTTTTTAAGAAGATGTTCTCCTTGGTTTATTATAAAATTAGTAGTGATTTCTTTTAGTAATGTTAAACATATTTATAGTAAAAAGTTACAAAATTTCTTTACAAAGTTTTGCTTATTTTAAAATCCTAAATATAATTTATTGGTTTACATGAAAAGATTACAAAATTTCTTTATAAATACTTAATATAATTTATTGATCTACATTAGTAAAAATAATTTTTTGCATTACAAAATATCTGTTCTCATTACATTGTTGGTGGTCTTAGTATCATATTGGTCAATAAGCGAAATTTACTATAAGTGGATTTTCCAATATTTATTTTTAGTTCACAAATAATAATTTTCGCTTATTGAGCAAAACAAAGTACAAATTTTTTAAGTATAATTCTTATTAAGTAATAAGAACAGTATTTTATTTTTGGAACAATAATAAAAAAATAATAAATTAGTAAGAACCTTGTTTCTTTTTTTTAATAAGAAAGTAATTTTTTTTTAAATGTAATTTTGTTGTTGTTTCTTTACTTTTAAATGTTATTTAATAACAAAGTATTCGAATTTCAATGACAATTTTTTATTTGGTTAAAAATATTTATTTTGTTTATAAATTAAAGTTCTTTACTTTAATAATTACTGATTCGTTTACAATTTTATTTAAATGCCTATTAAGTAAAAATTATTAAATAAGGAATTATTTCAAGTTCAAAATAATATTAACAATCAATTGCTTGTTAAAGAAATAACATTTTGCTAGTTAAAAATTTATTATTATTATTATGATTATAAATGATTTTTATTTTTATTATAACTTCTATAAAGATGTAAATTTATCATAACTTAAGGACTATCATAACTTATATAAAGATGTAAATTTATAATAATTAGACAGAACAAAATAAACTGTTTATCAACAAACAAAACAATATGTAAATAAACATGAGTTATATAAGTATGTATACCAATATCATAAAAATATAAATTCTTCAAACAACAGTTGTATTTTTATTTATTTAATTTTTTTTTGTACTATTCATCATTCTCAACAATCTCAAATTATCAAGTAAAATAAATGCAAAAAAATCTTTAAAAAAATTTGTTAAAAAAATTTAGAAAAATGAAGTCACACTTCGTCAATTTTAAGGTAACACTATATTATTACGAAAAGTTGTTAATAGAAATAAAAATATAATATTGGAACCTTAATTTTTGTATATTACTTCAAAAAAATTTGAGCAGGTGTTCAACTTACAGGTATTGAAAAATAAGGATTTTTTTAGTTTTTGACCCCATACAGCTCCGAAATGGGAAGCTGTACAAAAATATTTTCTGTAATTACTCATACTTATTTTTAAAGACCTAACTTCTCTCAAAATTTCAAGTTTCTCACTTAAACCGTTTGGAAGATCAAGATTTATTTAGCAAACCGAACATTATTTAACCAACCGAATCAAGAATTTAGCAAAATTTTAGGTAAATTAAGACACCGTATTCCACAAGTATTTATTTATTGTATATATATTTTTAAAGCTAATAAAATCAGAAATCGGTTGGCGTTTTTAAATTGAAGATATACCTTATACACTTGTGATAGAACAATTTAAATATAGAGCTTTTTCGAACTCTGGGGAGCTGCAGCTCTGTAACGTGTGTGGCTACAGAAAAAAGTAGCTAAATATAAAATTAATATTTTTATGACATCTATCAGCAGTTAAAATTTCATCGCTCTATTTCAAAAAAAATGTGGAGATCTAAAAGTTAGGTGTTCGTGAGCTATCTGAAGTTTTGGTCGGATTTCAACCAAAAAAAATAGGGAACTTACAAATTGTTGTAAGAATGTTCTGTGTTAATTTCAAGACTCTAGCTTTCTTAGTTTTTGAGTTATCTTGCTGATGGACTGCAAATTTTTCAAAATGTCCTCAAAAGGATAATTCATAAAGACATGAAGTGAAATTACTTTGGAAAAAAAATGTATTACATTATGGTCTTTTGTAATTGAAATGCGATTTTATGATTCGGTGTTAGTGAATATATTGCTGAAACTCATTTGGCCCTAATAGTATACTCTAGAGGTTAATGATTCATTTAAAGAATTTTTTGTAATAAATTAAATGTATTTTATTAATTAAATAATTTGTATTTTATTAATTAAATAATTTGCATTTTATTAATTAAATGTAATATAAATTAAAATATTAACTACCAGCATCTGCAAATGTATAGCAATAAGTTAACTACATTAATTAAATTATACATTTATAGGAGTCCGGAAGGATTTATAGGCTATATTGCGTTTCGGTTCATTAACCCATTGCGGCCCGATAGCCTTTTAAAGATTTTTTTGCTTTTTCGTTATCCTGCCTAAACGGTTTATTCGATTGAGCTGAAAATTTGCACGAATGTTCTTCTTAGCTTTCCGGGTGTGCTGAAGAAATATGGTTGTAATATAATACTCAAATTTGGCCCGGCAGGCCTTAAAAAAAATTCTTGTTTCCGATTTATGTCCAATATTGTATGGTGGTTTTATTGTCTGAAAAAAAGTCTGTGCCAAATTTTTATGAAATTCTGGTAACCCGTTTTGGCACGAGAGCAGGACGAAGTTCATCAAATATTTTTGTTGTCCTCCTTAAACGGTTTAATCAATTGATTCGAAAAATTCGCAAAGCCGTTGCTCTTTAGCATAAAAGCTCATTAGGTCAATTTGGTAACGATTCATTAACCCGTTTTGGCACCAGGTTTCACTCAAGTTTTTTATATTTTTTTGTTGTCGCACTTAAACAGTTTGACGTTTCGGTTTGAGGCCTCAATGAAGTTTTTCATTGTTTGGTTGTCGTGCGTAAACGGTTTGGCCAATTGAAAATTTTTGTTTCTAATTTGTGTCTAATTTCGCAGGATTAATTTAAGACTTTGACAAATTTTTGTGAGCGTTCGTTAACCCACTTCCGCATATGTAACAATACAAAAAGTTGTATTGTTATTATTTAACAAAATATTTACAACACTCTTTACTTTTGTCTATATTGTTTTTGATATTCATAAAAAGTGTCTTAAATTAATTAAAGTAATTAAAAAGTGTATTAAATTATTGCCAAGTGTCTTAAGAATACTTTGTTTTAGTTGTAACAACAAAAAATTTTCGCCAGTTATTAAAAAACAGAAATAATCTCTTTCCTACCACAATCATCATTCAGGAATGCATTAGTAATATGACGTAGTGTACTTATATAAGATGTACCTGTAATATATTTCTCAAAAAATATCATTGAAATATGCACATACTATATGAGGGAGTATGGGTTCGAATCTCCCTTATCCCCCTTAGTAGTTCCCCCTTACGACATGTACAGCCACGCCTGAAAAGGAAAGGCCGTGCAATTTCCTTGTTACATTTATGTGGTAGGAAAATGCGCTAAAAAAAAAATGTTGTATGCAAAACGTGGAGATCAAAAAGTTAGTTGTTCGAAAGTTAACCGAAGTTTTGGTCGGATCTTAACCAATAAAAGTAGGGAACCTACTTAATGATTCCGATTCGATCCTTATTTTTGAAGGTATATCTAGCTTGCCTATTAATTTTATAATACGCGATACTTATTGTACGAGTATAAAAATTATAAGATAATAATAATAATGCATAATAATAAAACTGAAGTATAATTTGGTGATTAAGTAAAATTAAAATTAAGAATGTAATTGCATAGAATATAAGTTGTTTAATAAAAAAAAAAAAAAACTCTGATTTTAAAACCAACTTTGAAATATCTCTTAAATACTTTTTTGAACTGTAGGCAAATATAATAATATATATATATGGAAGAGAGATTTTCTTTTATCATTCTGCGCAAAAACTTTTAAAACCGGTAAACTCAAAACTTTTTAAAACCCTAACTCAAAAACGAAAAGAAGTTAGAATAACCAATACGGACTTAGAAGAAAGAGGCGAAAAGGGAAAAATATATCTGTTTAAATTAACCCTGCGTCCAAATGAAACAACCTGTACTGAAGATATGTATATCGTTTTAAGGACTTTTTATAGATCTATCTTTTGGGACCATAACAGTTTAAATAGTTCTAATCATCTTTGAGATACGTTTCGTTATTTAAGAATGTTTATATAATTTTTAAAATAGATACCGTTATAGTACATTAATGCAAACGGTTCAATCAGAACCCTTACAGATATTCATTATTTTTGTTCAATTTTTATTGCGCAAAATAATCAGGCTTTGCCGTTATTCAAAATTTAGTTATATTCTCAATGATATTTCACTTGATGTATTATTAAACATACATATATAATATGTACTCGAACATCATAAAAATAATTATTGTTTTTTCAATCTCTATGTGATTTTATATTAATAATAATAGTCTGAAAAGCTAATAACTTTTATACTTTTCTGTTCTTTAAACTAAAAAAAAACAAAACCATAAACAAGAATAAGCAAAAAATGAATTTTTCTTATCGAAATATATCAAATAAATATGTCATAATAAATACTTCTTACATATATACATATTATACCATTTTCTTTTTTGTCTTATTAATATAAAAAAAAAACTTATTGATTGAATCGTCGCGAAAGTTTATTTTTATATTTAATCTGTCCATAAATATGTTTCTATTTTTATTATCAAGATATTTTAAATTATTATAATATTTCTTATATTCTTCTTAAAGATAATTTAACTCCCCTGTAACTTGTTTCTTTTTTTTTTAAATAATTTTCTTCCTTAGTAAACAACTTTCTGTAATATTTATTTCATTATTCCTCTTTGAAATCTATAAATTTAAAGTAAGATAAAAACATGATTGCATGATTAACAAAAAAAGAAATGAAAAGGTTCTAATAATATATAAATTTTTTTCTGAACGTGTCACCTTAATCCAATTAAAATGAAGGAATAAAATGCCAAAAATCTCATTAAAATTTTGTTTTGTTGTTTTACTTTCTCATTGAAAACAGTCCGCTAAGTAGTATTATATAGTGTATTATCTATATGTATATATTCTAACTTAACCTTAAACAAACTTAAATAGGAAAAAAAATAATTATTAATGCTTCTTTTTGTTGTAATGGACCACCAAGATTCATTTTCTATTTAATATTCGACCCTTGAACATTTGAATGGTAATGTCAGCGAAGAAGCAAAAAAAATATTCAGGAAAAAATGGGAAATTTTAAAATTCCCAGCCACAATAAATTTCGACTATGAACCAATAATAATATCGCGTATCTCAAAGAGAAGAATTAAAAAAAAATTTTTTTCATTTTCTTTTTATTAAAGGACTATAATAATAAGATTTGTTTTTTTTTTTTTAAATAACACAACTGTCTTTAAAAATTTCAACAGGACAATAACAAGGAAAACAAAATAAAAACAGATAAAATTTAATCTGATAGCACAAAAGGGAAGAATTTTAATCTGACTTGAAATTTTTGAAATTCAAAACATTAGTGACATTACACAAAAAAAAATCAAATTTTATATTGTTTATGTTAGCTATTATTATTTCATTCACTTTTTTAGCATATTTTTCAAAAAATATTGGTAAAAAATGCTTCTTAGTTTCACTTTGTCCAAGTAATTTTTTGTCATTTCTCAGTCTCGATTTGTTAATAATTTAAAAAATTATTTTGTTTTTAGGTAAAGCACCATAAATTAAACATAAATAAATATCGTTACAAAAAAATCTTTGTAGAAAAAAAGTTTTAGCGTTTATATATCCGTTATACCCAAGAACAGTCCCAAAATGTTTGAAAAGGTCCTGTAGTAAATTGATTACACATTATTAAATTGTTCATTTTTAAAAACTTTTTCTTAGACTTTTCAAATCAAGATAGAAGTTATTTATTATAACTCAATTTTTAAATTTATATTTAAGCAATTTTTTTTAATGTTTAATACCCCAAAATTATATTTAATACCTACATGTGTAAATAATTTTTTATAATTATATACGTATAATTTTTCACATTTTTTCATATTGTATAAATTCTGTATTTAAATACAAAAACTGTATCAATTCTAGAATATTTTATACTTATAATTTTTTTGAAAATGTTAAACTTCCAAACCCTTAATTTAATATTCTGCCTTGTTTGGTTTTGTTTTTTAGAAAAATTATGAATAAAATTCAACGTTTAACTTTTTATGAATTTCAATCGAATTGTACAAGAGATGATAATTTAAAAAAATGAAATGAAATTATATTTTCATACAACAGAGATTTGTTTCTGAAGTGAGGGAAAACTTAAATATACCTAAATATATGTACGTGGTGCTAGTGTTTGCACAAAAATAGCCAAAAACTGTAGCAACCAATGTATATAATTTACGACCCAATAATAAACATTTATACCTATTTAAATTATTTAATTATTAAAATTTAGTCATAATATTATGACTTTATTAAAATAAATTTAAAATATTGAAATTACATAACAAGAAAATATCGGATTGGAAACATAATAAATCTGGAATTTTGGACAAAATTTATACAAAGAGTCTTTTTATTTTTCATTCTTTATATAATACTAGCAGAGTATGCGGCGTTGCCCGGAGTATTTTATTGGATTTATGAAATAAAAATTATTAACTTTTGTTTCTGCGAATTACGTTTTTGGTTAATATTTAAATATTGAAACACAAAGTTATTAATTTTTAATTTAATTTTATTAAAATTCAACTTATTTGGTTGAATGAAATCTTAACTTACTCGACTGTTTTTTCTTTTTACAAACATATTTATAATAATATCTTAAAACTTATTAAATTAAAAGAAATCTTTCACAACAAATGTGAGTTCGAATTACAAGTACTTATAATATATTATACTAGCAGAGTACCCGGCGTTGCCCGGAGTATTTTATTGGTTTTATGAAATAAAAATTATTAACTTTTGTTTCTGCGTTAATTTAATTTATAGTTAACTTATTACTATGCATTTACAGATGCTGGTAGTTAATATTCTATTTTATTACAAAAAATCTTTAAAGGAATCAATAATCTATTGAGTACGCAATTACGGCGAAATGAGTTTTCACAATATATTCATTAATATCGAAACATAAAATCGCATTTCAATTATAAAAGACCATAATGTAATACATTGTTTTTCGTAAGTAATGTCACTTCATGTTTTGGTGAATTATCCTTTTAAGCACATTTTGAAAAATTTGTTATTAGGTTTGCTCTATCCCTGCGTCTGTTTACAAAACTTATATACTATTTAATAAGGAACAATGAAATATTAACTATGCATAGGTCTCTTAAAAGAGTAATGTTGAAGAACAACTTTTTTATGTACCCTCACAGCTGGAGATCCTACAGCACCGACAGCTCTTCAAATTTTGAAAAACTTCTTTTTAAATGCATACATCTAAGGTTCTGGTTAACATATTTTCAATATAAAAAATACATGATTGTTTTTTACCTTTATAAATCTACCAGAATTTTTTTACGTTTAATTTCTCTAATTATGTTTTCAAATTAATTGGTTAAAAATATGTATAAAAATTGTATATGGATTAGAATGTAAAGTTTTCTGTTCTTTCAATATGTATGTACTCATTTTTGATTAAATACTGTACAGAAATGTGATATATAGTATTTTTAAATATACGCACGTTATACATACTATATATACATATTTCAATGATATTTTATGGGAAATATGTTATACACATGCATCTTATAAAGCTAGACCACATGCATTTCTGAATGATGACATGATGACTGTCGTATGTAGGAGATTTTTTCTGTTTTTTAACGGCCGAAAATGTTATGTTGTTAAGACTTAAACACAGTATTCTTAAGATACTTTATAAGGTTATTTTAATTACTTTTATATATTAGAAATTTGTATTGAAAGGTTTTTATGGAATATTAAAAACAGTGTAGATAAAAGTAAAGAGTGTTGGAAATATCTTTTTAATAATAATAACAATACCAAAAGTTGGGCAGAATATTTTTAAAAGGTATTCGTGCGGAAATGGGTTAACGAACGTTAACAAAAATTTGTCACAGGCTTTATTTAGAATCGTAAATTCTTCCTACCAAATTAGACAAACATTAGAAAGAAAATTTTCTTTTGAAAGTCTATCGTACAAATGGGTTAATGTATCACCGCACAATTACTTAAATGAGCTTCTGCCTTAAAGTGCAGTACTTGTGCCAATGTTCAATTGGTCAAACCGTTTAAGCACGACAACAAAAAAATGAAAAATTTCATTGAGGCTTGAGGCTGAAATGAGTTAATGCATCGTAACAAAATCAACTCAGTAAGCTTCTGTGGTAAAGAGCTAGAGCTTTTGTGAATTTTCAACTCAGTTGGTCAAACCTTTTAAGCGCGACAACAAAAACATTAAGAAACTTCATTGAGCCGTGGTGCCGAAACAGGTTAGTGGATCGTAACCAAATCAACTGAGTGGGCTTCTGCGGTGAAGAGCTACACTTTTGTAATTTTTCAAACCATTTAAGCTCGACAACAAAGAAATTAAAAAATACCATTGAATCCTGGTGCCGAAACGGGTTAATGCATTGTAACCAATTCAACTCAGTAGGCTTCTGTGCCAAAGAGTAACAATTTTTGCAATTTTTCAACTCAATTGGTCAAAACTTTTAAGCGCGACAATGAAAAAATTAGAATACTTCATTGGGCCCTGGTGCCGAAACGGGTTAATGGATCGTAACCAAGTCAACTGAGTGAGCTTCTGGAGTGAAGAACTACTTTTTTGTAAATTTTCAACTCAATTGGTCACACCGTTTAAGCGCGACATTAAGGTAAATTAAAAAATTTCACTGAACCCTGGTGCCGAAACGGGTTAATGGATCTTAACCAAATTAATCTAGTAAGCTTTTCTGCTAAAGAGCAACAGTTTTGGAAATTTTCAAATCAATTAGTGTAACCGTTTAAGCAGGACATCAAAAAAATTTAATGCACTTCATTCGGCTCTCGTGCCCAAACGGGTTACTAGAACTTTACAAAAATTCGTCTCAGGGGTTTTTTCAGACCACAAAACCGGCATACAAAATTGGACATAAATCGGAAACAAAAAAAATTTGGAAGCCCGCCGGGCCGAACCCGGGTGACATATGGCAACCCAATTTCATGGGTACACCACTAAAGATGAGAAAAATTTGTGCAAAGTTTCAACTCAATCGGTCAAACCGTTTAGGACGAACAACGAAAAAACCAAAACGCTCTCGGGCCGCAATGGGCTAATGAACCGAAACGATATAGCCTATAACTCCTTCCGGGGTTGTATAAATGTTCCTGCAAAATTTGGTTGCAATCGGACTGGTAGTTTTTACGTGAATTCGTGCCAAACAAACAAACAGAATTTCTTCCTTATATATTAGATTGTTCGAACTTAAATTTGTGTACATATTATATTCATGTTAAATAATATTGGTTTCATATTACATATATTAATATTTATTCAATTCTTATTCTAAAACCAAAAAAAAATGAAATTAACTTATCTTGACATTAATTATAATTTTTTAATCGAAATTATCTTTCGAAACAAAATTCAGTATCGAGTTACAAAAAGAAATTTACTTATTACAATATGTATATTTGTTAACAAATCATCGTACTGAATTTTGAGTGGCATAATTTCATCATATGTCTTTTATCAAATTACTACATATATTATTTTATTTAATGAAAAAAAAGGTTCAAATGCAATTGAACTCATTATGCTGATTGTACAAAAATGTATTTAATTGCATTTTTGTATAAGAGTTAAAAATATGAAAAATAACAATATGAACAAGAAAAAAGAGAAACAAATTAAAATTAATTTGTTTTATTTAAAGAATATTATTATTTTAGATTTTATATTTATAAAGTGAATTCTGTTGAAGGTCAGTTATACTATTTTGGGTTTGGGCTACCAGCTGCTCCGCAACTTGCGTTAATATAATTTAATTAATATAGTTAACTTATTACTATGCATTTACAGATGGTGGTAGTTAATATTTTTTATATTTTTTATTAGATTTAGTTAAATTGAATAAACAGAGCCAAGATTTAGATACAATTCTTCAACAAAAAATTTTTAAAGGAATCAATAATTAAGGAGTACACAATTACGGCGAACTGAATTTCCACAATATATTCGTTAATACCGAAACATAAAATTGCATTTCAATTATAAAAGACCATTAATGAATACATTTTTTTTCGTAAATAATGTCACTCATGTTTTTGTGAATTATCCTTTTAAGCACATTTTAAAAAATTTGCTATTAGGTTCACTCTGTTCCTCCGTCTGTTTACAAAACTTATATATTCGTTAATATTTGTTAATACCGAAACATAAAATCGTATTTAAATTATAATAGGCCATAATGTAATCAATTTTTTTTTGTAAGTAATGTCACTTCATGTTTTGGTGAATTATCCTTTTAAGCATATTTTGAAAAATTTGCTATTAGGTTCGCTCTGCCCCTCAGTCTGTTAAAACTTATATACTGCTTAATAAAGAGCAATGAAATATTAACTATGCATAGGTCTCTTAAAAGAGTAATGTGGTAGAACATTTTTTTTATGTACCCTCACCGTTATAGATTCTACAGCACCGAGAGCTCTTCAAATTTTGGAAAAACTTCTTTTTAAATCCATACATCTCAGATTCTGTTTAACATATTTTTGTTAAAATAAAAACTACATGATTGCGTTTTACCTTTATAAATCAACCAGAATTTATTTAGGTTTACTTTTTCTAATTATGTTTTCAAATTGATTGGCTAAAAATATGTGTAAAAATTGTGTATGGATAAGAATGTAAGGTTTTCAGTTCTTTAAATATGTATGTACTCATTTTTGATTAAATACTGTACAGAACTGTGAATATGTTTTCTAATTTAATTGATTATGTTTATAGTATTTTTAAATATACGCATATTATACATACTATAGGTACATATTTCAATGATATTTTATGGGAAATAGTTATACACATGCATCTTATATAGGTAGACCACATGTAAGTAATGCATTTCTGAATGATGACATGATGATTGTCTAATGTAGGATATTGTTTCTTTCTTTCTTTCTTTTTAACAACGGCCGAAAATGTTATGTTGTTAAGACTTAAACACAGTATTCATAAGATACTTAATAAGGTTACTTTAATTACTGTTCTATATTAGAAATTTGCATTGAAAGGTTTTTATGGAATATTAAAAACAGTATATATTAAAGTAAAGAGTGTTGGAAATATATTTTTAATAATAACAATAATACAAAAAATTAGGCAAAATACTTTTAATAGGTGCTCGTGCGGAAATGGGTTAACAAATGTTAACAAACATCTTACCACAGGCTTTATTTAGAACCTTAAATTCATCTTGTCAAATTAGACACAAATTAGAATTGTTTTTGACGGTCTCTCGTGCCGAAATGTGTTAATGTATCACGACAAAATTTACTGAATGAGTTTGTATGCCAAAGTGCAATATTTGTGCAAATTTTCAATTGGTCAAATCGTTTAAGCACAACCACAAAATATGAGACACATCATGGCCTGAAGCCTGATAGGTTAATGTATCGTAACCAAATCAATTCAGAAAGCTTTTGTTATAAGGACCTACACTTTTGTAAATTTTCAACTCAATTGGTAAAACCGTTTAAGTGCGACAACAAAGAAATTAAAAAATTGCATTGAGCCCTGGTGCCGAAACGTTTTAATGGATCGTAACCAAATCACCTCAGTGAGCTCCTGTGGTAAAGAGCTACACTTTTGCACGTTTTTAACTCAATCGGTAAAACCGTTTAAGCGCGACAACAAAGAAATTAAAAAAATTCTTTGGGACCTTGTGCCAAAATAGCTTAAGGGATCGTAACCAAATCAAATTAATGATGTTGTGGGGTGAAGAGCTATAATTTTGTAAATTTTCTACTCAATTGGTAAAACCGATTAAGCGCGACAACAAAGAAATTGAAAAACTTCATTGAGTCCTGGTGCCGAAACGGATCACAAAATCGTAACCAAATCAACTTAGTGAGCTCCTGTGGTAAAGAGCTACACTTTGATAAATTTTTAACTCAATTGGTCAAACATTTTAAGTGCGACAACTAAGTAAATTACAAAACTTCACTGATTCCTGGTAGTTTTTACGTGAAAAGGACACAAACAAACAAACAAACAGAATTTCTGCTTCATATATTAGATTACCAATATGTTTTTAAATCTGAATGTATGAAAAAGTCAATATGAGGGATGCATTTTGAGGATGAAAAAAAAAACAAGGTAGAATGTCAACCAACGGTTTTTAACGGTTTTAAAAGCGCACATTTCCAAAAGAAAATACAAACTGTTTAGAATTGTGACTTGGACAAAAATTTGAAAATTGAAGAAATAAAATTTAAGTAATTTTTTGTAATAAGAAAAAATGTGAAAATAATACTTTTCTGGAATTTTGAGAGGCTGTAAGTCGGGAACCTTATATAAGTAAAAAAATCCGTTAACATACGTACAAATATATTACTGGAGCTTTAATTTTTATGTCTTGCCTAAGAAAAATTGGTACAGGTACTTAAGTTACAGGTACCTAAAATAGCAAATTTCCAATTTTTCAGCCCAATTTCATAGCTCTTAAACAGGTGGTGGAATAAAAAAAATTTCTGAACAAACTTATACTAAAAGTTATTTCTTGTCTCAAAATTGCAGGTTCCTATCTAAAAGCTTTCCGGAGTTATGAAAAAAGAAATTTCATGCAAAATGTGGTTTTCACATAACGGTAAATTTAAATAGTAATTTACAAAATATTGCATAATTTTGATATTGCTTTATGGAGATAACAAAATTTTTGGTCTTCCAGCGATTTAAGATTGCAACACTATTACGCAAAGCCTGAGATATATACATCTGAAATAGCGCTTTTTTGAAATTTTGAGGGGCTGTAACTCTGGAACCCTCTACAACTAAAAGAAACCTTTAACACACATAAAAATATATTATTGGAGCTTTAATTTTTATATCCTGCCGAAGTAAAATGTGTACAGGTGCCTAAGTTACAAGTGTTTAAAAATATCAAATTTTCTGTTTTTGAGCCCTAATAACTCATAAACACGGTGTGGTCCAAAAATAAATTCTGAGCAAACTTATATTAATTCTAAAAGTTGTTTTTTCCCTCAAAATTGTTTGTTTATATTTTTATACAATATGTTTTCTTCAATTATTGTAGTGTATCAAATTAATTATTAATGAATATAGTGATTTAATTTTAGAATTATTATAGTATATAATATTTCATTTTTTAATTTATGTGTGTTGATTAGTGATATTATTTGTAGTACATGTATGAATTTTTAATGTGAAGATCAATTAATTAGTGATATTAGATTAAGATGATCATAGTATTAATTTGTATTGATTTATTGTGAATTAGGTTTTTAGGCTTAACATATGAACCTCCGCAGTGAGTGTTGTGAACTGTGTAAAATATACGCCATTTTAACTGAAGAATGCAGCTGCTGATCAGATGAATGATCTGTTGGATCCTACTGGTTGACTGAGTTTTTTTGAATTCATGTAAGTGTTTTTTAGTTCTTTCTTGAATTTTTCAAAGGATTGCGAATTGGCGTAGTCTCCTTATGGCTCTGTTAATTAGAACGTGAACTTTGTTGATACACATACATACATTGGGCAATAAACAAGCTAGATATCAATCATAAATCACAAAATTCGTTGGATCAATTCGTAGGTTCTTTTTTTTTTGTTTGGATCCGAGCAAAACTTCGGGTAACTCTCGAATAACTAACTTTTCATCTTCACATTTTTCATATACATTTTCAAAAGTTATTCATCGTTTGAAGTAGAGCCATGAAATTTTAACTACGGATAGATATCGTAAAAAAATAATTTTATGAAACAACTTCTTTTCTGCAGCTCCATCCGTTACGGAGTTACAGCTAAGTCTTCAATCTGAAAACTCCATACGATCACTGTTTATTAGCTTTACAAATATAAGTATAATAAATATAAACTTTTACCATATGGTGTCGTAATTTATCGTTATGCGAAACTCAATTATTACAAAATTCTTAGCCCCTTCTATCTTCCAAACGGTTTAAGTTAGAACTTAAAATTATCAGAATAGTTAGATCTTTGAACATAATTATGAGTCATTTCAGCAAATATTTTGTATGGCTCCCCGTTTATGACCCGTGTAAGGGGTCAAAAACTGAAAATTCCTTATTTTATACACCTGTAACTTGAGCACCTGTTCACATTTTTCTAACGTAGAAGTTTTGTTTTTGTTCCAAATCGTAGATTGTATAAAATTTTGCTCTCCAAGTTACAATTAATATTTCTGATACAAAACAGTTATAAATTTTAAATAAGGCTTAATTCAATAGAGAACATATTTCTTAGTTCTAATAAATAAAAATATCAACAATAAACTATAAAATAATAAGTGTTTAAAAGAAATTAAATTTCTGTCTCTGTTCATAAATCACAGAATCACAATTCAGACAGTTGTATATCTGATATCACATAAAAACAAGGCAGAATGTAAACCAACGGTTTCTAAAAACACACATTTCCAAAAACCACTACAAACTGTTTAGTTAGAATTGTGACTTGCACAAAAATTTTAAAATTTTATGCACCTAATAAGAAAAAACGTGAAAAGGACTTTTCTGGAATTTTGAGGGGCTGTAAGTCCGGAACCCTATATAACTAAGAAAAACCAAACCAACCAAACCAATTCATCTGACTCATGGCACAGTGGTTAAGTCGCCAACCTTTCAATCGAAGGGTCTTGGGTTCAAACCCCGGTCAGGTCATAAATATCAGGCCTTTGTCAACTCTTAGATACCCGTACGAACCGTTAGTATGTTCACAGCTAACACAGCTAACAGCTAACTCTGCTGACAATATTATTTTTTTTAATATTTTAGTATTTTAAAATAATTTGGGTGAATTTTATAATTTCTAGTACTATGGGTTGTACATATATTCAAACTATATGTTTATATGTACATTCTTCAAAAGCAGATTCTAACCTTCCACATAACGATTATCAATCCAAAACTTTTTCAAATATTCTACAGTACCATTTAATACTAAGCGGTAAATGTATATTAAATTTACTTAGTACAAAATGATAAATATAATTTTAAACATTATATTATATTATATTTAAATATTCCATTGACAGAATAATTTCTTATAAGTACAATAAAATACATATATGTATGTAAATACGGCGCTATATAATATACATATATACTCTTATCATTCATTCACTAGTGACATATACGATATGTAAATAAACATGATATTATATAAGTATGTATATATATCAATATCATAAAAAAAAAAATTCTTCAAGCAACCGTTATGTTGTTTATTTATTTACATTTTTTTGTACTACGCATTATATCCTCAACAATTTCAAATTATCGAGTAAAACAAATGCAAAAAAATTTGTTGAAGAAATTTGTTAGAAAACTTCGAAAAAAATCAAGTAACACTTTCGCCAATTATAAAGTAACCCTATATTATTAAAAAAAAGTTGTTAACAGAAATAAGTATAATGTTGAAGCTTTAATTTTTGTGTATTACTTCAAAAAAATTTTAACAGGTGTTCAAGTTACAGGTGTTTAAAAATAGGAAATTTTCCGTTTTTGACCCCTTACAGCTCCTAAACGGAGGGTGATACAAAAAAAAATCTCATACTTATTTTCAAAGATCTAACTTCTGTCAAAATTTCAAGTTTCCAACTTAAACCGTTTAAAAGATAGAAGGGTTAAAGGATTTTGCAAAATTTGAGTTTCGCAAAACGGTAAATTAAAACACCGTATGCCGCAAATATATATTTATTGTATATATACTTTTTAAGCTAATAAAAGTAGTAATCGTTTGGCGTTTTGAAAATGAAGATATACCTTATACAACTTGTGCTATAACAATTTAAATATAGAGCTTTTTTGAACCTTTGGGAAGCTGTAGCTCCGTAAGGGATGGGGTTACAAAAAACAGTTATTAAAAATAAAATTAATATTTTTGTGAGATCTATCAGCAGTTAAAATTTCATAGCTCTATTTCAAAACAAATGTGGTGATCTAAAGTTAGGTGTTCGAGAGCCACCTTAAGTTTTGGTCCAAACTCAACCAAAAAAAATAGGGAACCTACAAATTACTCCCAGAATATTTTATGTAAATTTCAAGATTCTAGCTTTCTTAGTTTTTGAGTTAGCGTACGGACGGACGGACGGACATGGCTCAAAAGTCTTAGAATTTTTTTCTGATCCGATCCATACCTTTGAAGCTATATCTAGCTCGCTTATTTCGAGGTGTTACAAACGGAGGAGTAATTTTATTATACCCGATCCTATCGTACGGGTATAAATATGTAGTACTTTTATATCGCATAATTAATAGTAGTAATAATAATAATAATAATAATAATAATAATAATAATAATAATAATAATAATAATAGTAATAATAACAATAATTATAATAATAATAATAATAATAGTAATTATAATAATGGTAATTATAATAATAGCTGCTGCAGTGGGGCTATCTTTGGTTATATCATGCAAGTAAGGTGTTATATACTGCTGTACGTTGTAATCCACTGATGGCGCTGACTCTGTAGTAAAATAATAACAATATTAATAAGAATACTAACACCAATAATAGTAGCCACTAATAGTGACAGTGTGGGTTGCCTTCAATAATTACCTAATGTAGTACTATATACTACTACTACATGCTGCAACTGTTGTGACGGCTTTAGTCACTGTTAGCAAAAAAGTAATAATAATAGGCGGATTCATTGTTTCCTTACAGTCCCACTCCCAATTCAATGTTTCCGTATTCATTTCCTAACCCTTCCTATCCCTACTCCCTAGCCAGTATACTGCGTTCGCAGGTAAAGGGTTTCATCCCATTATACTGTCTAAAGGGGGAGGTGGGTTTAGTCAGTAAGAATCTGACACTACCAATTCTTGGGGAAAATCTTGGTGCTTTTGGAAGATGCTCACCTCCCTTTGGAAAAACAAAAAAAAAACCGTTAACACACTTAAAAATATATTATTAAACCTTTAATTTTCATGTGTTGCCGAAGAAAAATTTTTGCAGGTGCCTAAGTTACAGGTGTCTAAAAATAGCAAATTTTAATTTTTGTGGCGAAATAACTCTAGAAGGTATGGTACAAAAAAATCTGAGCAAACTTATACTATTTCTAAAAGTTCTTTCTTGTCTCAAAATTTCAGGTTCCTATCTCAAAGAGTGCCGGAGTTATGAAAAAAGAAATATCATCCTAAATTTGGTTCTAACATAACGGTAAATTTAGATAGTAAATTGCAAAATATTGCATAATTTTAATATTTTTTTTATAGAGGTAAGAAAATTTCCGCTGTTTTAGTGTTTTTAGATTGTAAAACTACTACGCAGAGCCTGAGATATATACATCTGAATATAGGACATTTTTGCAATTTTGGGGGGCTGTAACTTTGGAACCCTATACAATTAAAAGAAACCATTAACGTACATATAAATATATTACTGGAGCTTTAATTTTTTTGTCCTGCTGAAGAAAAACGTGTACAGGTGTCTAAGTTACAGGTGTTTAAAAAACTACATGAAAAAGTTGTTCCACAAAATTAATTTTTTTATGAGACCTACCCATGGCTAAAAATATTTTCTCTATCTTTAACGGTGTAGAAGTTTTGTAAACAGACGGACAGACGGACAGAGTGAAACTAATAGGCACATTTTTTCAAAATTTTTTTGAAAATATGCTAAAAACAAAGCATATTAAAAAAAAACTTTTAAGGACAGATTTAGTGCGATGGTAGCTGCAGATTCTGGTTTCACAAATCATGTGCAGGACTAGATGCTGAAGAGCACAGCAAGTACCTGGAAAAGGAAGAAACTTACTGGTTCTGTGGTAAATGAAAGAAGCAGCGACAACAGCTCAAATCAGTGCTAAATATTCCTTCAACGTCAATAGCATGAAACACAACGGAATCATGAACATTCACAACAGTCAAAACAAATGATAAATTGATATAATTCTCTCCAAATTGTCTAAGTTTATAAATCAATTTAAAAAATTAAATGGCAAACTAAACAATTTAAATAAGGTCAGCAATCTGCTTGAAGAAAATATAGTCCTCAAAATAGAAAATGAGGTCTTGCAAAATAAAGTGGAAAAAATACTGGAGAAATAATAAAAATTAAGCAAAATAAAATACAAAAAACCTAATTATTTCTGGCTTATCCCAAAAAAATAATATCAATATCGTGGAAATGATAACAAAGATTGCCGAAAAAATTGAGTGCGAAATAAGTGAGAGTGATATTTCGAAGATTTCAACACTAGAAAAATCATCGGAGGCTGGTAAAAAATACAAACAATATCATACATTTTCAAGATGAATGAAAAAGAAACGATATATACTAAACATGTGCACAAATGCATTTGAAATAGCTTTCAAAACATTCATATTTAAACAAATGTTGTGTATACTCGTTTTGAAGTTTTCAAATTGAGTAAATATGCGAGAGAAAATTTTGAGTACTCAATTTGTTCAAGAGAAACAAAATTAAAACATAGAATATAGTGTACTCATTAGCAAACTGTATTCAAAACAAAACCATTTGATTCATTTGATTTATACACTGAGTACACTGAATATTTTTTTCTTTATATATATGTGGAGTAATGGATAACGTGATAATAATAATATAAGTATGTATATATTATACCAGGGAATGAAAATAATACTTTACATACATTCCATATATAATAAATTCCCTACTAGTAATTAATAGAAGATAAATTAGGAAAAAGTAAAAATTAAAAAGAATAATATTTGAATTTAAAAATATATAGTGCCATATTTTATTTCTGATTTTGTTGTTTTCTGTTTTTGTCTTTTAAATCTTTAATATCCCCTTTTTTGATAAAACCATTATTGGTGATAATAAGCAAATTTTTAATAACAAAGTATTTTATTACCTATAGATTTATCTCGTTTTAATTTTTTAAGGTCAATTAAATTATTTTTAATACAATATATACAACAGCATTTAATAAAAATAAGAATATGTACCTTTTATTTTTGTAAATTATCGTTTTGATTTTAAAAAATAACGATCAAAAAATATCTCTTTAATAAAATAATATCTCCTTTCATTTAAGTCTTTAAAAATTTTACCTGATCTGTGAAGAGTTCACCGCAAAGAATTAATTTAAGAAGTTGTAAAAAATAAGTATGCGGAAGAAGTAAATGAATTTAATGACAAAAAATTATTCGGCCACGCCTTTGCAAATAAATAGTTAAAATATTCACCCATATTCTTGAAGACTTATCATACGAAAAGTATCACTGACGCGATGATTTGTTATTCTGCAAGACTCTAAAGTGATGTTTTCAATTTGACCCTATATTAAATGTCAAAATTATCGTGTGTGGTGTTTCTGGAAGACTTTTCCTACGAAGCGATAGCCATTTTCTATCACAGCAAAATTCTTGTACGATAAATATCACTTTCAGCAATTCTTAGGAATTAAGTATTTTTTTTTTAGTTTTTAGTTAAGTCTAAGTTTAAATAAAGATATAAGAATAGCTAGAGTGGAAAGGAAGTATGTATATATAATTAAAAATAAATTAGTGAATGTTGTTGTTGAATGTAATATTAGTAAAATTAGTGTATTTTAGTGAATGTTGTTTTTGTTTAGTATATTTTACAAATTAAAAAATTATTTTTGTTTTATATATTGAACTGGCATCGTAATACATACATACATAGTTATAAGTTGTAAGAAGCCCCCGTGTCTTGCAAACTAGGAGTCGGACCCACATGATTAAAAAAAGGTACTCCCTGATTTTGTTGTAGAATTAAAATATAAAAAAAAAAATAAAAAAGTTCGACTTTAAGCCCCAAAAAAAAAGCCCCCATCTTCAACCAGAGGTTCCCTCCCAAAAAAATTAGTTTGGCATTACAGCCATGTTAACTGGGAGGGCCTTAACAACTTTTTTAAAACTTCTGATCCGTCATTCTGCTTTCTGCCACGTGCACTGTTAAATTTAAAAAAATGTGATTACTGAAACTATTTTAATTGGAATCAGGTTATTTGTTGTTTCATATCATGAAAACTGTCAAAATGAGGTTCAAATCTTGGTTTAATTGCATTTGCAACGAAGCCATTTTTAGACAAGACGAAGCTTTTATACGGTATCAAAACAACGGGTCGGAGGCTGGCAGGGCCAACTATATAGTGGTTAGAAACAGATACAAGAGAGTTATCAAGAATCGAAAATTCTTGTTCAACCAAAAGTTGAAGCGTAAAATCATCCACATGTCAAAGAATAACAAATTTTTTTGGACATTTGCCAAAAGTCTAATACTTATTTGGCAAGCAGATCGCTTCCAATTCCACACTGCCACAGTCAGCTCAGATGCCACCCTTCGTTTCAGTAGTTGGCTGCTCCTTTGGTAAAATTTACTTTAGGACGCGGTCGGTGATGAAAATCATGATAAATATCGATACAAATAAGTAAGCCGGTCCAGATGGTATAACTATCACGGTGCTGAAAAATACCTACTCCAGTATTTCAAAACCTCTACGCAACCTTTACTACTTTTCCTTTACTTAGGATATCCATCATACCCAATGGAAGGTTGAACATGTTTTCCCAATTAACAAAAAAGGTACCAAAAGCGATCCCTCTAACTACCGCCCTATTGCTATAACTTCGGTTCTTTCCAAAGTAATGGAAAAAATTGTGAATCAAAAGCTTCTGAAATACTTGGATCACAAAGGTTTACTTCATGAAAGACAATACGGGTTCAGAGCCCGTTGTTAAACCGGTGATCTCGTGACTTACGTTTGTGAAAAGCTAAATATCAGCCTCCATCATTTTGGTGAGTACAATCTTGTGGCTCTTGATATTTCTAAGGCTTTCGACTGAGTTTGGCACGATGTTCTATTGGCAAAATGTGAAACATTAGGTTTAGATAGGGTCTTATTAAAATGGATTTAAGATTTCCTTTCGAATCGTACGATTCGTGTCCTGGTCGATGGATATTCATCTGACAAAATCAAAATAAATGCTGGTGTCCCTAAAGGATCAGTTTTATTATGCACTCTCTTCTTAATATTTATCAATGACCTACTTTAATTAAACTCCAATCCGATCCATAGCTTCGCAGACGACAGCAACCTTGTGTCTTCCTATGAGTTTCATAGCCGCTGTAACATTAATTACCAAATTAATATAACAGCAAAAAATTTCACTTTCAGTGAGCTAAATAATGATTTAACAAAAATTCAAAAATGGGATGAAGTCAACAGCGTTGATTTCAACACCAAAAAAACTCAATGCTGTCTGATCTCTCGAAAAATTGCCACCACTATTCCTAACCTACTATTTCACAACCACTAGCCTACTGCCAAACCTTCTTTTCTGCATCTGATCTTCTTAATATCTTTAAAACGTACATTAAGCCGAAAATGGAGTATAATGCACACATTTGGGCTGCAGACTCTCAAACAGCGCTGGGTTATCTAGATAATGTGCAAAATAGAGCTATTCGTCTTATCAACGACCCCAGTGTAACTTCAATGCTCACTCCACTCAGCCATCGCCATACAGTTGGGTCACTGACTTTGTTTTATAGATATCTCGTAGGGATTATTTCCAAAGAAATAAAACCTTTAATGGCTCTACTCAAAGTTTTCCAACGAGAAACAAGGAGTGCAACAGAAGCTCATCCCTATTATGTAGAGTTATCAAGATGACAAAATACAGCTTATGGAAATTCGTTTATTATGCGCACATCCTGTTTGTGGAACCATATACCATCACATGTGTTCCCTAAAGTTGGTTATTCATATGTGTACGATTTACTTCAGTTTAAGAAGAACATTAACATTTTTCTTCAAAATATCGCTCTAAATTTTCCTACCTATCCCCCATAATCCCAAATTTCCCCATTTCCCCAATCATCCTTCCCACATCCCTATCCCCAAACGAAGCTGTACATTTGTATTAAAGGTTCCACCCTAAAGTTTGGAAAAATCACTAAACCACGTGTAGTTCTTGGTGACTTTTGAGTTTTCCACCAACCCTCGTAAAAAAAAGAAAAAAAAAAAATTCGTAAGGGGGAGTAACTCTTACGACGTGTGTTGAATTCGAACCCACATTCCCTCGATATTTACAGCGTATTTTATACGGTCTTATACCCACCAGGCCACCGAGACCCCAATTTTATTTATTTTGTTTATAATATATAACTTGCAAAAACTTTGTAAAAAATTGTGAAAATTTCAGTATTTAATAAATTTATTTTATAAAAATTTTAAATCATTTAGCTTCAACTTTAATTTTTTCACAAAATTTACTTCACACAAATTTATTTTTATTTTTTTACACAATAGGTTAAATAATTTGTGATTCCACTAACATGTGCTGTGCATTTGTTTTCGAAGAAGAATTTCATAAATGTAATTTTTTAATTGTTAAATTTCCAAAATTTGGAATTCACATTATGTCGATCAATAAATCACATGAAGTTTTCGTTAATTCGTTCGGTTCGTTAATTTTATAAACAAGTTAGATTCTCTAGTTTCCAAATATAAAAATAACATGATTTTAGGTGACCTTAATATTAATGATAGAGAAGTTAAAATGTATAACGAAACGCTTTTATCAAATTGATTTATAATATATAATAAAATATCAAAATATTACGGTACTAGAATATGTAATAGGTCACATACAATTATTGACCATTTAATAACGGATTTAGTTAAATGTAACTATAATCTGAATATTTTGGACACTAGTTTTTCATATCATAAAATGCTATTAGTAAATTTTAATCAAAATCAAATAGCTCACCGAGTAGCATCAATGATTTTGAAAATGATCCTTTGTGGAGAGATATTAACAATATTTAAGATTTTCATAGTCTCATCGGCAACCTTGATTCAGCTGTGAAAAATCACCCTAGAATTATTTGTAAATGACGGTTGATCTAAAAATTATTAAAATACGTGATTCATTTTTCAATTTTTCAAAAAATTTTCTCAATCGCGTACTACGAATGAAGTATAAAAATAAAATAAAAATTGAAATTGAAAAAAAATTGAATGAAATGCAATAAAATGTAATAAAAATTAAAATATTAACTACCAGCTACAGCAAACGCATAGTAATACGTGAACAATATTAATTAAATTATATTAACGCAAAAGTAAAAGATAATAATTTTTATTCCATAAAGCCAACAAAATATTCCGGGCAACGCCGGGTACTCTGCTAGTTGATATATATTTGATATTTTGTAGTAAGTTTAGTATAACTGAATGTACATAGTACATACATTTGCCACTTTGTATTAAATAATACTAGGTATGTCATATTTGGAAAAGTGTTGGATAGATAATCGTTAGATGGAAGGTTAGAATCTGTTTTTGAAGAATGTATAAACATATTGATTCAATATATGTATGTATAAACCATAGTTCTAGAAATTATAAAATTCACCCAAATTATTTTAAAATACAGGAAAACTAAAAAAATAATATTATAAGAAGAGTGACAGAGTATAAACATACTAATGGGTTCGTACGGGTATCTAAGAGTTGACAAAGGCAACTGTATTCTTCCTCGTTTTTTTCTATTTCTAATATTTTAGCCACGTTAAAAAGTTTTCTATTTTTAGAATTTAAACTATCATTTATTAACATATTTATACCTTTATACTCGTTCCCAAGAGTATTTTTTGTGAAACTTTCGCGTTTTTCCCTTTTAGCTTCCATTGCCTTGTTCTTTGTGCTGCTTGATTTGAATTTTATTCTCATGATGTTTAATTGATTTTTATCTTTACCTGGGGCTTTCCACTTTTGACATTGTTCGACACCATTTATTTATTTCTAACCCTTTATTTAAAATCTCTAGAGCTAATTCAACTGTTTTAACATTCTCAGTTTTGGGAATATTAACCAAATAAACCGAAGCGTTGAGTTTATTTTGCTCTAGCTAGAATATTGATTTTCTAGTGATGTAATTTTTCTTGTTCGAAAAATTCCCCCGGAGTTCAGTGTTTTCTTGTTCCAGATAAAATTATATCCCAAAATATTTTATTTTCATATTTTAGTATTATTCTTTTTTAAATTTTGTTTTTTATTATATTTATTGCTTATGATTATTTTTAATTATATTTTAATATTTTATTATTAGGTATACTTTAAATTCTTTTTTTTTGATAACACATTTTGGTAACATTTTTATAAACTCAATAACAATAATAAAAAAAACACAACATAAGTTAGTGTAAAAGAATATTTAGAAAGGAAAATATGAAAAAAGAATGGACCCATGAAAAATGGGTCATATGCATAAAAATGATTTTAAAATTAATATTTAACATAAAAGAAAATGTAAAAAAATGAATCCTTTTATTTTCTTTTACACTTTTTATTAGCACATTTCCAAAAAAATTTTGAAAAAATGTGCTTATTAGTTTCACTCTGTCCGTCCGTCCGTCCGTCCGTCCGTCTGTTTACAAAACTTCTACACCGTTAAAGATAGAGAAATAAAATTTTAACCATGGGTAGGTCTCATAAAAAAAATAATTTTGTGGAACAACTTTTTCATGTAGCCCCTCCCATTACGGAGCTACACCCCCTCAAACTTTGGAAAAGCCCTATTTTCAAATGCATATATCTTATGTTCTGCTTAAGATTTTTTCAATCTGAAAACGTCACTCGACAGGTATTTCTTTTATCTTTGTAAATTAATATCAAAATTATACAATTTTTTTAAATTTAGTATTTAAATTTACCGTTATGTGAAAACCAAATTTTGCATGATTTTTCTACTTTCATAACTCCGGCACGCTTTTAGATAGAGGCTTAAAATTTTGAGACAAGAAAGAACTTTTAGAATTAGTATAAGTTTGCTCAGAAAATTTTTTTGGACCACCCCCTGTTTATGAGCTATTAGGGCTTAAAAATTGAAAATTTGCTATTATTAAACACCTGTAACTTAGGAACTTGTACACATTTTACTTCTGCAAGATATAAAATTTAAAGCTACAGTAATATATTTTAATGTGTGTTAAAGGTTTGTTTTAGTTGTAAAGGGTTCCAAAGTTACAGCTCTTCAAAATTGCGAAAAAGTCCCATTTTCAGATATATATATCTCAGGCCCTGCGTAATAGTTTTGCAATCTAAAACCGTCAGAAGATCGAAAATTTTATTATCTTTTTAAAACAATATCAAAATTATGCAATATTTTGTAATTTACTATTTAAATTTACCGTTATGTGAAAACCATATTTTGCATGAAATTTCTTTTTTCATAACTCCGGCACGCCTTTAGATAGAATCCTGAAATTTTGAGACAAGAAAGAACTTTCAGAATTAGTATAAGTTTCCTCAAAAAATTTTTTGGTAGCACCCCCTCTTTAAGAGTTATTACGCCTCATAAATTGAAAATTTGCTATTTTTAGACACTTGTAACTTAGGCACCTGTGAAAATTTTTCTTCGGCGAGGCATGAAAATTAAAGGTTCAATAATATATTTTCACGCGTGTTAACGGCTTTTCGTAGTTATATAGGATTCCGGACTTACGGCCTCTCAAAATTTCAAAAATGTCCTATTTTCACGTTTTTTCTTATTACATGAAATTTTCAAATTTTTGCCCAAGTCAAAATTCTAAACAGTTTGTATTGAGTTTGGAAATGTGCGCTTTTAAAAACCGTTGGTTAACATTCTACCTTGTTTACTTTCTTTTTAGTTACATAACTTTTTACCGACCGCATACATGAATGTACAATAAGGTAGGTATTGTTTACATACAAAAAATTTGTACCGGAGATGTAGAAACTCTGGTCCGTAGAAACGTGGGAACATTTTTTTAACGTGATGTATATATGGGTGTGTGTGTGTGTGTGTGACAGCCTAAACGACGGGCGGAATTTTTTCAAATTTATTTTTAAAGTTTCGACGTAAATATCTTAGATTGATAAGCTTCTGCACCAAATAGGATAACCAAAAGTGGCAGTTTACAAGTGTAATTTTTAAGTTTTTACGAGTATTTCCTAACAGGAAAATATTATGAGAAAAATTATTAACAAAAACTTTGACTTAGCTTTGCCTTGAGATTTGAATTTGCTTTGACATTTTTTGATCCGAGTTAAGTTTTTATTATTTTTTACTCCTAATATTTTTAATTAATAGTAATAATAATAATAATAATAATAATAATAATAATAATAGTAATAATAATAATAATAATAATAATAATAATAATAATAATAATAATAATAATAATAATAATAATAATAATAATAATAATAATAATAATAATAATAATAATAATAATAATAATAATAATAATAATAATAATAATAATAATAATAATAATAATAACAGTAATAATAATAATAATAATAGTAATAATAATAATAATAATAGTAATAATAATAATAATAATAGTAATAATAATATAAAATAACAATAATAATAGTATACATATAACCAAAGATAGCTACAGTGAAGCTATCTTTGGTTATATCATGCAGAAAGGTGTTTTATACTACTGCACGTTGTAATGTATCTTAAATTTTTGTCCAGAATTTCTTCAAAGCTTCTAGAATTGCTAGAGTCCCAGTTCATATGACGTGTAATTTCGTTCTGCGTCATTGGTTGTTTTACTGGAATAGTTCACAGGATATAAACAACCATCTTTTCTGTCCTTCTGAAACAATTATGCACCGTACCCGTCACGAGGTACATCTGTATGCATTTCTTCATTTCTAGACGCGCCATACATAAATATTTTTAAAATTGGTGATTTTGCAAGTGTCTATTTCAAATCGTCTTCAAATGTCAATATTAAAAAACATAATATTTGAAGATGAAATTA
Organism: Poecilobothrus nobilitatus; assembly: GCA_947095535.1. NCBI lineage: Eukaryota > Metazoa > Arthropoda > Insecta > Diptera > Dolichopodidae > Poecilobothrus > Poecilobothrus nobilitatus. Next base: position 78,488,091 of record OX352772.1, on the reverse strand, counting down.
AAATACTTTTGAAATACACTCGATGAATTACATAATCCGAATAGAACTCTGTTGAACTCATACTGACCGCAGTGTATTACAAAAAATGTTAATTTTTTACTTTGTTTTTCGATGGTTACATGGAAGAATGCGTTTTGAAGATCCAGAGACATAAACAACCATGCCCGTTGTAATTTATCACTTTCTTCTTCTATATATATTGGACAACGGATATCTATCTTTAATAATTTTTTTATTTGCTCCTCTGTAATCGACGCATAATCTGTAAGAAGAATCCTTTTTTTTTAACCAGTACTCTCTGGCTTGCGTATTCAATTTCTTGTCCAATTATTTTCAGTTTGTGTGCAGAAAATCTTCGTGGTGGTCGATAAACTAGTTCGTTATCGATTGTTACAGTCTTCATCTGTATTGTAGATTGATTTGGTACTTTCGGAGTGTACCCTTAAATTAATGCTGTTATCGTTCTGCGAAAATTGTTTGACATGTAACTCGACATCTCTTCACTAAATTTCAGATATCTAGCTTTAAAAGACACTAAGTTTTTTTTTTTTTATTCACAGGTTCAAAAAAGTGCGTAGCACTTGTGGCGAACCCCTTTGTTTTAATTACAATAATTAACACTTAACACTAGGCAACAAAATTATTTTAATAACAATAAGTTCTTATATTATTATATTATATAAAAAATTTGAATTAGGTAAAACATTTTTTTTTTAATTTATGAAATACACAATTATAAAGGATTAGGTAGTCATAAGAAATTTTCTTAATAAGCGTTTAAATACGAGCATAAAGTCGGTGGATCTCACCTGTAAAGGAAAATTGTTCTAATTAGTAATAGCTGAAAATATTATTGTGTTCGGAGCGAAATTTAAAATTGACAAATTGTCTCTTCCCCTGGTATTATAGTTATGATAAAAAAAATTTAAAAATATAAGTTTATAGTTATGCGTTTGTTGCCTCCAGCTTTTATTTTAATTTCACAGACTTTAAAACTTATATATACTTATATTTATATACATATATATTTGACATATTGAAATAAACTTTTTCAAAGAAATCTAGATTGTAACAATATAGTTTAGAAAATTACAGAAAAATTTGCTATTAAAAATTTATTTTCTACTTTTTAGTTCAAAAAAGCTGTTTTTTTAAAAATTGTTTTTATTTATTTTATTTTATTCTTTTTAGTATCGACAAATATAAGTATTAAATTGATATTTTTTTTTTCCTTGTTTAATTTTGAATTTTTACAGTTGCCCTTATAGTCTATAATTATATTATTACCTGTTATAATATAGAATATATTGAATTTTTTTATTATTAATTTATTGTGGCAAAATTTTTAAAAAATTAAGAAAACGTTGCATAGCTAAATTAAAAATTTAAATAAAAATATTGCAATTTTATAATATTCTTTATTTCCACTTAAAAATGCGACCCTTTGAAAACTTTGATTTATATACTGCCTTGTTATACCCTACACATTAAGTATAGGGTATATTAACTTTGGTATGGTGTTTGTAACCACCAAAAGGAAGCGAGTTAGGTATAGACATGTATATATATTCTGAATCAGGATCACCGCCGGAGTCGATTTAGCGATGTCCGTCCGTCCGTCCGTACGCACGATAACTCAAAAAATAATGATCCTATCTTGATGAAATTTATACTGTAGGTTAACAATGACTAAGGTAAGGCGGGGATTGTAAATGGGCGAAATCGGACCATGCGTTCGAGTACCTCCCATACAACTTCCAAAACCTAATACGCATATTTTCGAAATTAATAAAGATAGAAACTTAAAATTTTGTACGAGGGTGTGTTTTTCTGAATCCCTGATATCCCCAAAATTTGAGATGAAGTGGAGTGGTTGTTCGGGTACCTCCCATACAACTCCCAAAACCGAACATGCATATCTTCGAAATTAATAAAGATAGGAACTTCAAATTTGATAGGAGGGTGCTGTTTCCTAAATCTCTGATTTGCCTAAAATTTGAGATGAATTGGAGTGGTCGTTCGGGTACCTCCCATACAACTCCCAAAACCGAACAAGCATATCTTCGAAATTAATAAAGACAGAAACTTCAAATTTGGTACAAGGGTGTTGTTTCCTGAATTCCTGATTTGTCCAAAATTTAAAATTAATTAGAATGGTTGTTCGGGTATCTGTCACACAACTCCTAAGACCAAACAAGCATATCTTCGAAATTAATAAATATATAAACTTGAAATTTGATATAAGAATGTTCTACCCTGTTGATGTCTCTAAAATTTGAGATGAATTGGGGTGGTGGTCCGCGTGCCTTCACACACTTCCCAATTCGTGCCTTCACACACTTCCCAAGACCTAACAATCATATTTTAGAATTTAATAAAGATAGAAACCTGAAATTTTGTACAAAGGTTGTAACAGCATTTATTTTTTTTAGCTTGTATTAAATACCTAACTAAAATAACTTATGGATTTTTAATTTAATTTGAATGTTTTAGGTGTAGGGTATAAATAAGTCGGTTGCATCGACTTACTGTTATTTTTACTTGTTTTGTTTTTCTTTTCATAACATAATATTTTAATTTTTTTTTTTATCTGTTATGTACGCAAATATCAAACGTATGTTTCTTTCTTTTAAAATCATAACATTTTAATAGTTCTTTTTTTCTATCTGTTATGTGGGTAAATATCAGATGTGCACAATATATACATAAGAAGTAGACCTTAAAAATATTTAAAAACAATCAAAGTAACATTTTTTGTTCTCTTTTTTTTCTATACGTTTTTATTTTTCTTCCAGTATTACATTTTCTTTTTTTTTTGTTTTCTGTTATTTAGGTACGCTAAGTATTTCTTTTTTTTTTTTTTTAAATGTTTAATTTATACATTCTATTTAAAAAATATAAATTATAACCTATAGAACATTCTGAATTTTTTTTTGTTCGTTTATATTTACCGTCTATTCATATGCATACATAAAAATTTTTTTTGTTCGTTTATGTTTACCGTCCATTCATATAAATATAACTGTTGCCTACATATTAAAAAATAATAAATCGATAAATCAACTAAATAATAATAGTTGGGAATTTGGGAATTTGATGTGACTGTGTTAGCAGATTTTTAATAGTACAGCACACATAAAAATACGCATACCATTTTTGTACATGTTTGTACCTACATATGTAGTAAAAAAATTTGATTTTAAAAGTATGTAATTGAGAATATATTAAATTGCTTACTTCTAAATGCTAATGTTTTTGAATTAAAAAACAATTATTTTGCTTTTTCTAGACGATGTAGATATATATGTATGTATGTACATAACATATATTTTATCATTAATTCATAATTATTGTTATTGAAAAGAAAAATATTGTTGTTATTTACTATTTTTAAAAAAGACTGGATTTCTTATTTTTAATATATTCTTTTTGTTGTTTAATGTTTTTACATAATTGGAAATATATAATAATTGGAAGTGTGTTTAAAATGGCTTCTAAGATTCCATCCTTTACCCAACCAAGTTAATAAAAAGCTGTTAAAAAGAACTACCCGAACTTGTTGCACAGGCACAACCAAATTTAACAAAAGTTGTTGCCATAAAATTTGATCATCATTTGTAAGATTTCAGACGCCTAGCTTCATTAAGTTCCAAGAGGTGCAAGAAGTCTGAACCGGCTGTTCTAGACCAACCAAATTTTACAAAGCTTTTTGAGATGTAACTCGACATCCCTTCACTAAATTGCAAATACCTAGCTTCAATAGGCTATAATATAATACTGAGTTATTTTCATTTGAAAAGAGAAGTTGTATGGTAGCTACCTAAACCGGTTGCAACATCATAACCAAATTTTATAGATGTTGTTGGCCTCCAACTGAACATGATTTTGCAAAATTTCAGATACTTAGCTTCAATAAATACTAAGTCATTTCCATATAAAGAAATAAGTGGATGGCAGCTATTCGAACCTGGCGGCCGAAAAATCTGGATTTAAATAGCAAAAATAACAATTTTGCAAAAGTGACGTAAAAAAATTTCTGCTTCCTAGATCCTTTATTTTTGAGTTATCGTGCGGACGGACCGACGTACATGGTTTAATTAACTCAGAATTCGATTCTGAGTCGACCCATAGCTTTGACACTATATTCAGCTTGACTTCTTTAAGGTGCCACAAACGTAATGTCAAATTTATTATACCCTTGAACATAGTTCATACGAGTATAAAAATTAAGTAAAAGAATTAAACTTAAAATTGAAATGTGCAAAAACAGTTATTATCAGAATCAATTAAATATACACAGAGCGAATTCGCACAGAGAGAAATATACCCAGAGGGAATATAGGATATTAATATTTCATTCTTATTAAAGCGGCATAATTAATATTTCATTCTTATTTCTGCCGCTGAATCAAGTAGATGTGCTTTTAATTTAAATTCTTAATTTAATTTTTTTTTCTTAACTTGCATATTTTAATTTTTATTTTCGTTATTTTCTTTTGAAAACCTAAAATAAAAACAAGTAAATGTAACAGTAAGTCGATGCAGCCGACTTATTAATACCCTATACCAGAGTAACTCCAAATAAATTAAAAATCCATAAGTATTTTTCCAAGATATGCTTGTTAGCCCTTGGGAAGCGTGTATCAAGTACCCGAATTGCTACTCTAATTCATAAAATCCTTCTCAGGGACATAGAGAAAACATTACAGAACACTCTTATACCAATTTTAAAAGTGCTGTCTTTTTAATTTTGGAGGTTTGCTAGTTTGCTCTTTGGCTAATTTGGAAGTTTCCAAAATCCAAACACTTGGTCCAAACCATCTCAAATATCAGTTTTAAATTTTAAAGAAAAAGAATAACAGAATACCCTTGTTTGTTCCAAATATAAAGGTTTTATCTTATTGGTTTTGCAGATATGTTTGTTTGCTCTGGGGCTCGTTCGGAAGCCTCTAAAATTCGAACCCATGGTCGAAATCCTCTCAAATGTCAGTTTCTAATTTTACAGAAAAGGAAACATAACAGAACTCCCTTGTATTAAAAATAAAGATTCTATCTTTGTTAGTTATGGAGATATACTCATTTGCTCTCAGGCAAATTTAAACGTTCTATACTTTTGTTGGTTTTGAAGATAATCTTGTTTTCTTCAGGCTAGGTCGGAAGCTTCCAAAATCCAAACCCATGGACCAAATCCTCTCAAATTTCAGAGACGCAAATCAAACATAAAAGAAGACCATTGTACCAAATTTGAAAGTTCTACCTTTGTTGGTTTTGGGGATAATCTCATTTTCTCTGGGGCTCGCTCGTTCGAACCATGGACTAAATCCTCTCAAATTTCAGAGACATAAATCAAAAAAATGAAGGAACATCATTGTACCAAATTTAAAGGTTCTATCTTTGTTGGTTTTAGAGATCATCTCATTGGCCCCGGAATCATTCGGAAGCTTTCAGAATCCGAACCCATGAAACTATTGTGTCCAGATTCGAACTTAGACTTCCTTTCGTAAGTAATACCTACTATATAAATTTCAACAAGATAGCTTTACTAATTTTGGAGTTATCGTGCGAAGAGGCGGACGGACATCGTTAAATCGACTCAGGAGGTGATCCTGATTCAGAATATATATACATGTCCATATCTAACTCGCTTCCTTTTAGTGGTTACAAACTCCATACCAAAGTTAATATACCCTATACTTTAGGGTATAATCAAATAGTTACAACAATAATAACAAAAATTACCCTTAAAAAAACTGTGCTGTGTTAAATATAAAATTAAAATTATTTGTCGTTTTAACAAATTTTTCTTTAATAAAATTGGTTATATTTAAAGTTTTTTTTTTTGGCCCCATTTTAAATTTGCGTTTTAATTACTTTATATTAAAATTATAATAACTTTTTTAATTAATAATATACAAATTTAGAATTAAATAATTAATAAAAAATAAATAATAAAAGACAAAAAGATTATAGAATGGTGGATTCAATTAAATGCAACAGCCCTAACTGTTCGGTTACATGCAAAAATTTTTGTAAAAAACGTTTCCAAGAAGTGTTTTTAAACACTCCCAGACTTACTCGGCGTTTCTCGCTCAATATTATGTGTGTGATAAATGCTTGGATTATCATTCAAATATTAAAAGAGTTTTGGATGACGTCATAATATCGTTCAATAACCTTAAAGATAATTATACTGGAATCGCAGCTAAGTGTCATTTTACTATCAAATACAATTCAGCGTCATTTAATCAAATGGCAAAGGATTACGAGTCCCTTAATGCAAAGTTGAACAGAACGTCTGATAAACAAAAAAAGAGTAACAATCAAAACTCTGTTCCAATGAGATGAGATCCTTGTGACATTAAATAATACGAGTGAATCCTTCAAAACTTTGACAAATAAGTTAAAATCTTCAATTATTTTACAAATGCAGTAATTCTTTGATTTAAAGTATAATCAATCATATGATGTTGCTGACAAATTGGATGGACAAATTGGTTCACTTAAGAAAGAAATCATAAATATTGGTTTCAAATTAGATGCTAGTCTGGATAGATCTTTTAATACTTTTAGATACAGTCAAATGTATCTAAGTCAAAAATCCAAAAATATCTGGACTCAAATAATTTTTAATCTTTTATCTTTTTCATTTTTTTTTTTTTTGCATCCTTTTTTTTTTACTTGTAGTTTTTTTTTTAATTAAGTAGATCGTTTATTCATTTTATTAGTTCAGACAGCTTTGGCTAAAATCGTTACAAGAAAAAAATAAATTTATGGTTATATACATAAGTAATATCTGAATTGTTAATTTTTAATATAAGCTAAACTATAGTAAACAAGGTAGAATGCAAACCAACGGTTTTTAAAAGCGCACATTTCCAAAACTCAATACAAACTGTTTATAATTGTGACTTGCACAAAAATTTTAAAATTTCATGTAAAAAGAAAAACATGTGAAAATAAGACTTTTCTGCAATTTTGAGGGGCTGTAAGTCCGACACACTATGTAACTAAGAAAAACCGTTAACACACGTAAAAACATATTATTGAACCTTTAATTTTCATGTCTTGCCGAAGAAAAATTTTTACAGGTGCCTAAGTTACAGGTGTCTAAAAATAGCAAATTTTCAACTTTTGAGGCGTAATAACTCTTAAAGAGGGTGTGCTACCAAAAAATTTTCTTAGGAAACTTATCCTAATTTATCCTATCCTAACTTATCCTAAAAGTTCTTTCTTGTCTCAAAATTTCAAGTTCCTATCTAAAGGCATGCCGGAGTTATGAAAAAAGAAATTTCATGCAAAATATGGTTTTCATATAACGGTAAATTTAAATAGTAAATTACAAAATATTACATAATTTTGATATTGTTTTAAATAGATAATAAAATTTTCGATCTTCTGGCGGTTTTAGATTGCAAAACTATTACGCAGAGCCTGAGATATATACATCTGAAAATGGGGCTTTGTCGCAATTTTGAAGAGGTGCAACTTTGGAACCCTTTACAACTAAAATAAACCTTTAACACACGTTAAAATATATTACTGTAGCTTTAAGTTTTATATCTTTCCGAAGTAAAATGTGTACAGGTTCCTAAGTTACAGGTGTTTAAAAATAGCAAATTTTCAATTTTTGGGCCCAAATAGCTCATAAACAGGGGGTGGTCGAAAAAAAATTCTGAGCAAACTTATACTAATTCTAAAAGTTCTTTCTTGCCTCAAAATTTCAAGCCTCTATCTAAAAGCGTGCCGGAGTTATGAAAGTAGAAAAATCATGCAAAATTTGGTTTTCACATAACGGTAAATTTAAATACTAAATTTAAAAAAATTTTAAAATTTTGATAATAATTTACAAAGTTAAAAAAAACACCTGTCGAATGACGTTTTCAGATTGAAAAAATCTTAAGCAGAACATAAGATATACGCATTTAAAAATAGGGCTTTTTCAAAGTTTGAGGGGCTGTAGCTTCGTAATGGATGGGGCTACATGAAAAAGTTGTTCCACAAAATTATTTTTTTTATGAGACCTACCCATGGTTAAAATTTTTTTTCTCTATCTTTAACGGTGTAGAAGTTTTGTAAACCGACGGACGGACGGACGGACGGACGGACAGAGTGAAACTAATAAGCACATTTTTTCAAAATTATTTTGGAAATGTGCTAAAAAGTAAAGAAAAAAAAGGATGAACCTTCTAACTACAGTACTTTTCAAAATGCTTTTATATTTAACCCAGTTACTACTAAAACGTTTGAATATTCAAGAAAATGGACTCAAGATGATATAGATTCGTGCTCTATTGCATCTTTAGATAATAATTCTTAACAAAATGAATTATTACAATCTAGTGCTATGTTTTTGGATCCTTTACCATCTATATAACCATCAACCATTTCATGAAAATTTGATCAGCGCAACTTTACGTCTACATCGACTTCAACATCCACGTCTTCCAATATTTTTAGATTCAAGTTACCAACAAAGAGAGTTCCTTTTGTATTACCAATTGATAAGGATATTACTACAGGCAGCAAGCAGGAACCAGTTAAGGATAAATACGATTGCGATAGTTTTTTGCATTCGTTATATTTCTCTAAAATTGCAGTTTTCACTACTTTCACTACTAACTTACTGAGGTAACCAGAAGTAGAAGTAGTATAAATATATTATATATTTTATAATTTTTTTTTTTATTTTTAATTTGTAATTGTTCGTGTGATAAAATGATGTTATATAAAAAAATTTTTAATTTAATTTTACTAAACTTGTTTTTAATATGTAATGGTTTTTAAAAATTTTTTTTTTTAATTTATTATATATGTACATGTTTCTTAATTGATAATTTTTTATAAATTTTTGAAAAAGTGTTTATTTAATTTTAAATATAATTATGTACATGTTATTTTTACTGGACCAATATTCTTAAGGTAAAATATTTGTAATTTTCCTCACATTTCTGATATTATAAAATAAATAATTTTAGCCCTGATGAAGTGTACAATTATGCACTAAAAGTTGGTAAAAAGTAAAAATTGGTTTATATTTTAATTTTTATTTTTTAAATAAAGTCCAATACCAGACGAAATAACTAATTTAAATAATAATGTTAATACTAATAAAAATAATAATAAAATAATAATAGTACTATTAATGACACTAATAATAATGATTATAATAAAAATAATAACAGTGATGATAATAATAATAATAATATCAATGATAATAATAATAGCAATGTGAATAATAATAATAATAATATTAAAAATAATTATAATAAGAATAATAATAATATTAGTAACAATAATAATAATAATAACGATAATAATAATTATATTATTAATAACAATAATAACAAGGATAATAATAATATCAATAATATTAATAGCAATAATAATAACAATATTAATAAAAATAATTTATTATCAATAAATCCGCTTAAGTCACTTATTGTTAGAATGTCAAAACAATCACTAACAGAGAACTACCAATCCGCTTTGTCAAGATTTAGAGATGAGAAAATTCTTCTTAATGTAAGACTTTTCCTTGCTTATTTACACAACGATTCATATAACTATTTATATTATAGAGGGTAAAACAAGAACTCATTTATCTGTTCTCATTCACAATGATGGCCTAGCATATAACATCAAAGATTTGTATAATATTTACCTTACATACCACAAAGATATTGGCTTCACAACAAAAGACATTGAAGAGGACCTTAAGGCTTATCGTAGTCACTGAAGCAGCAACTACTCTAATCACTTAAATCAATCTCGTGAGAATTGCAAAGAGTTTTTTCGTTCAAACTTCAAGTAAATATGCAAATCTCATTTCTTTATCTAACTCGAAAAATAAAATAAAAATCCCTCAAAATACCAACCAGATAAATAAAATTAAAATTTTTTATCATAACTGTAGTGGTATGAGAGGAAAGCTTAAAAAACTTTATGGATGCTATGTCATTTTATATACTAACATTTTAATGTACTAGCTCTAACTGAAACATCGCTTAACGAATCGTTTAGAAGAAATTCTTGATGGTAATTGGTCCATTTCCAGGAGCGATCGTAATTATCAGTTTACAAATAGTTCGCAAGATAGTGGTGTATTATTTGCCGTAAGTAATAACTTACCTAGTGTAGTTACTAAAAGAAACTTACTAGTACTTTTCAATCATTTGAACACCAATTTATTAAAATTACTTTAGGTACGAATAGTTTATACCTAGGTATTGTTTATTTCCCTCCGAACTCTGACAATTCCTCATATTCTGAATTTTATAGTGTATATCATAATATAATTTCAAATATGCATGAGGATGACTAGATTTTTGTTTTTGGCAATTTTAATCGTCCGGCTCTTTCTTTTGTTGTTGATGATTCTGACGATTTTTATTACCAATTAACTTCCAGGACGAGATTGATTTCAGTCTTATCAGCGAGGTTTATGGTAATGATTTACAGCAGATTATTAGTTATCCCAACAACAATAATAAATGGATAAATCTTGCATTTTTAAATGCATATGATAGAGTGGTGGCAAAGCTCGCTGATGATGCAGATAATCTTTCTACTAACACTAATCATCATAACACAATCATCTTTGAGTTCTCAACTATCATCCCACTCTCGGGCAAAACTTACAATAATGAAATTGTATATGACTTCCGTAATGCTGAATACCAAAGCATTAATAATGCTTTATCATCTGCTAATTGGGACGAACTATTAGCACAACAGTATATCAACTCACTGCTGTTTATCTTTTGTTTAAAAATTTTTGAAATTATAAATGGTTTTGCACCTAAAATCCGTAAGAAAAATAAAACAACGGAAACATGGTTAGATAGAGAACCTAAGACTTTGCGTAATGAACGCAATAAAATATACTCGAAAGTTAAACAATAGCACCAAGCGATAACTTATTGAATAAGCTACTTGTAAATGAATTAAAACTGATAGCTCATATAGCCTACGAAAACTATGTCAATAGTATAGGCAACAAATTAATTAGCAATCCCAAAAAAAGTTTTCGAATTTGTTAACATGAAATGAAAAATATTTGGCTAATTCAATATGCAAGGACAATACTTTTTCCTCTTGCCCAAATGCAATTTGTAACTTTTTTTCCGACACTTTTCAAAAAGTTTATCGTCCAAAAGAACAATTCGATATCTCTGCTACTTGTTTATTTAATAGCTGAAATTCGTTAATCACAGATCTGCATCTTTCCGACAGCGACACTTTTGAACCTATTATGAGCCTGTATACAAAAAAGAGTACTGGATCTGATCCAATCACTCTACTCTTCTTATGCAACTGTGCTCATTATCTAATTACTCCTCTGAACTGAAGAGGAGTAAAACTTTAAACAAATCGCTTTCGGATGGTGATTTCCCACATTTGTTGAAATTCTCTCATTTAACTGTCATCTACAAAAAAGGTGAGAGATCATCAGTAGGAAACTATCGAGGTTTATAGTTTATAGTTTATCGACGATTATCCCAAAATTATTCGAAAAAATTTTTGTCGATAAAATTACTCCTGTGATAAATGCCAAACTTAACGAATAACAACATGGCATCAGAAAAGGTCGTTCCACCACAACGAACATTATATTATACACATCTGAAATCCTGAATAAAATGGAGAAAGGATATCAAGTTGATGCAATTTACGCTGATTTTAGCAAGACCTTCGATTTTGTAGAACACTACACTTTGCTAAACAAACTTACAACTTTTGGTATCTCGGGTTCTTTTCTCGCTTGGATTAACTCTTATTTATCTGAAGGGACCCAAAACGTTAAATTTCAAGGTATATTGTCCAATATAATCGAGGTTACTTTTGGTGTACCACAAGGTAACCATCATTTAGGGCCACTTTGTTCAATATATTTATTTCTGATCTTTCAGAATATTTGGGTACCTTATTATACCTCACATTGCGTTTGATGACGACATAAAAATATATCAAGTCGTAAACGATAGTTCTGACGCAGCTTTACTTCAATCAAGCTTATCATCATTACATGATTGGTGCACAACCAACAAATTAGACCTCAATATACAGAAATGTAAGGTAATCAGTTTCACCCGAAAACGTTCTTTTTTAGTGTACAACTACAATATAGATAATCTAATACTTGAAAGGGTGTTTAGTATTAAGAGCAAATATAATGTTAGGTTTCACTAAGAGAAGAGCTAAAGAATTTAGTGACTTAGATGTTACAAAAACTCTATATAGTTCACCAGTTCGTTCTATATTAGAATACGGTAGCATTATATGGGATCCAGCTTTTCAGGTTCATTGTAATAAAATTAATCAGATCAAAAACAGTTTCTTCTATTTGCATTAAGAAACCAATATAACCCTTCAGACTTTTTAAATCTTCCTAGCTACACAACAATACTTAAATTCTTAAACATACACCCCTTCTTCTCACGCAGATAAATATTTTCATCATGTTTTACTTTTGACATTCTAAAAACTAATATTGCTATCCATTAATCTCTTAATTACAAATTTTGACTTAATAATAGAGTTAGACAAACAAGATACACGAAATTTTTAATGGAATATAATCACAGTACAGAATACGGAAGAAATGAACCGATAAACAGCTGTTGTATTATTTTCAATAATTTGAGTTATCTCAATCCTTTTACAATTTCCAAAAATACCTTCAAAAACACTTTACATCAACACTTTACATCAACACTTTTTCTATTTACTGACCTCAGACAATTAATTCTAACCATTTCATAAATTTACTTTCCATAAATTTATACATATGTGATACTAGGTATATTTTTTATACCGTACGATAAGAATCGGGTATATTAAAATTGCTCCTCCGTTTGTAACATCTCGAAATAAGCTAGCTAGATATACCTTAAAAAGTATGGATCGGATCAGAATCAAATTCTAAGTCGATTATAAGCTTTGTCCGTCAGTCCGACAGCAAGATAACTCAAAAACTACGAAAGCTAGAGTCTTGAAGTTAACACAAAATATTCTTACAACAATTTGTAGGAACCCTAATTTTTTTGGTATTGATCCGACCAAAACTTCGGGTAGCTCTCGAACACCTAACTTTTAGATCCTCACACTTTTTTTGAAATAGAGCCATAAAATTTTAACTGCTGATAGATATCATAAAAATATTAATTTTATTTTTAACACCTTTTTCCCGTAGCCCCACCCGTTACGGAGCTTCAGCTCCCCAAAATTCGCAAAAGCTCTATATTTAAATTGTTATAACACAAGTTGTGTAAAGTATATCTTCAATTTAAAAACGTCAAAGGATTACTGCTTCTATTAGCTTTAAAAATATATGTACAATAAATATATATTTGTGGCATACGGTGTCTTAATATACCGTTATGCGAAACTCAAAATGAAATTTTGCTAAATTCTTGATTCCTTCTATCTTCCAAACGGTTTAATTTAGACACTTGAAACTTAAGGGAAGTTAGGATTTTGAAAATAAGTATAAGTCATTTCAGAAAATATTTTTGTATCGTCCCCCAATTCGGAGCTGTATGTTGTCAAAAACTAAAAAATGCCTTATTTTTAAACACCTGTAACTTGAACACCTGTTCAATTTTTTTTAAAGTAATATACAAAAATTAAAGCTCGAACATTATATTTTTATTTGTAATAACAACTTTTTTTTAATAATATAGAGTTGCCTTAAAATTGACGAAAGTGTGACTTCATTTTTCTTATATTTTTCTAAAAACATTTTTTAACGATTTTTTTTTCATTTTTTTTTACCCGACAATTTGAAATGATGTTGAAAATGATGCGTAGTACAAAAAAAAATTAAATAAATAAAAAATATAATGGTTGCTTGAAGAATTTATATTTATATGATATTAGTATACATACTTATAAAACTCATGTTTATTTACATATCACTGATGAATGAATGATATATAATACATATGTATAGTATAAATTATTATACATTTACCGATTAATATTAAATGGTACTGGAAAAGTTTTGGATTGATAATCGTTATGTGGAAGGTTAGAATCTGCTTTTGAAGAATGTGTAAACATATAGATTGAATATATGTACAACCCATAGTTCTAGAAATTATAAAATTCACCCAAATTATTTTAAAATACTAAAAAATTAAGAAAATAATATTATAGCAGAGTGACAGGCTATGAACATACTAACGGTTCGTATGGATATCTAAGAGTTAACAAAGGCAACTGTTTTCTTTCTCGTTTTGTATTAATTTTCACAAAAAAGCTATTGTAATTTAATTAGGTACATAATAATGTTCATATATTCATAATTCTACATTAAGTATTTAAAGTATATTTTAGTTATTTCTTTTTTTTAAAAGTACGGTTTATTGTTTACATATACGTGTACATATAATTAAGAATTCTAAAACTTACTTAAGAATTTAAGTTTAATGTAGGTAATCAAATTTTGTATTGTATAACTTTTGTTTTTCAAGTCTTAAATATATTTTTTTATATTATGCACATAAATTACTCATAAAGAATTGCAATTATATTTCATATATTTTTTCAATATTAATCTTCAATTCAATATCAATATATATCTTCTGTACCCGTCCAATGATAAGAAGAATATTTGTCCAAATTTACAACTCAATCGATCAAACCGTTTAGGTAGGACAACGAAACGGCTTTAAATGGCTCTCGGGCCGCAATGGGTTAATGAACCGAAACGCGATTTAGCCTATAACACTTTCCGGGGTCGTAGGAACGTTCCTGCAAAATTTGGTTGCAATCGGACTGGTGGTTTTTACGTGAAAAGGGCACAAACAAACAAACAAACAAACAAACAGAATTTCTTCCTTATTTATTAGACTAGCAGAGTACCCGGCGTTGCCCGGAGTATTTTATTGGCTTTATCAAATAAAAATTATTAACTTTTGTTTCTGTGTTAATATAATTTAATTTATATAGTTAACTTATTACTATGCATTTACAGATGCTGGTAGTTTATATTCTATTTTTTATTAGATTTAGTTAAATTGAATAAAAGCCAAGAATTAGAGACAATTCTTCTACAAAAGGAATCAATAATCTATTGAGTACACAATTACGGCGAAGTGAATTTCCACAATATATTCTTTAAAATTGTGTATGGATAAGAATGTAAGGTTTTCAGTTCTTTAAATATGTGTGTACTCATTTTTGATTAAATACTATACAGAAATGTGAATATGTTTTCTAATTTAATTGATTATGTCTACAGTATTTTTAAATATACGCAATTATACATACTATATGTACATATTTTAATGATATTTTATGGGAAACATGTTATACACAGGCACCCATATAGGTAGACCACATGTAAAAACCACATGTAAGTAATGCATTTCTGAATGATGACATGATGATTGTCTAATGTAGGAGATTGTTTCTGTTTTTAAACAACGGCCGAAAATGTTATGTTGTTAAGACTTAAACACAGTATTCTTAAGGTACTTAATAAGGTTACTTTAATTACTGTTCTATATTAGAAATTTGCATTGAAAGGTTTTTATGGCATATTAGAAACAGTATAGATAAAAGTAAAGAGTGTTGGAAATATCTTTTTAATAATAATAACAATACACAAAATTAGGCAAAATATTATTATTAAGTGCTCGTGCGGAAATGGGTTAATAAACATTAACAAACATTTTGTCACAGGCTTAATTTAGAACCATAAATTCATCCTGCCAAATTAGACAGAAATTAGAAACAAAATTTATTTTTTGACAGTCTATCGTGTCGAAGTGTGTTAATGTACCACAACAAAATTTATTGAATGAGTTTGTCTGCCAAAGTGCAATACTTGTGCAAATTTTCAATTGGTCAAATCGTTTAAGCACAACTATAAAAAATGAGAATTTCATGGCCTGCAGCCTGATGGGTTAATGTATCGTAACCAAATCAACTCAGAAAGCTTTTATTATAAAGACCTACACTTTTGTAAATTTTCAACTCAATTGGTAAAACCGTTCAAGTGCGACAACAAAGAAATTAAAAATTTAATTGAGCCCTGGTGCCGGAACGGGTTAATGGATCGTAACCAAATCATCTCAGTGAGCTCCTGTGGTAAAGAGCTACACTTTTGTAAATTTTCAATTCAATTGGCAAAACCGTTTAAGCGCGACAACAAAGAAATTGAAAAATTTCATTGAGTCCTGGTGCCGAAACGGGTTAATGGATCGTAACCAAATCAACTCAGTAAACTCCCGTTGTAAAGAGCTACACTTTGATCAATTTCTAACTCAATTGGTCAAACAGTTTAAGTGCGACAACTAAGTAAATTACAAAACTTCACTGACCCCTGGTGCCGAAACGGGTTAATGGATCGTAA